>CM056737.1:13370233-13478429 GCA_029844215.1 Przewalskia tangutica
TGGTCTCGACAGCGCTGGCCCTCGCCCCTCGAAAATCCGACGCCCCGAGCTCCCGACCAAGCCCCGGACACCTCGCTGATCGCAGATTCTCCTCGCCAGGAACCGTGGAAGGAGCACTCGAGCTGGCCGGAAGGTGGACTCTAGTCCGCCGCAGAAATTTGCCGCCACTAAATCGCTCGAGAACTCCGATGTCTCCGCCTTGCTTGCGGGCCGCCCAAATCTAGGCGATCCTCGCTTTCCCTCGATCCTCGCGCGTATGCTCGCATCCTGGCAATATCCATCCTCGGCTGAAGTGCCACTCCTGGGCAAGAATCATGCGACGGCCCAGCCCTATCACATATCGATGAACCCTGTCTGCCATGTCAGCTACAATGGTGTGCGCATATCTGGCCAAGGAGTCAAACTCCAGGCTGTACTCCCTGATAGTCCTCCCGTCCTGTCTCAAGGTCAAGAACCTATCTACGCGGGCTCTCCTCACCTCAGGAGGCAAGAAGTGGTCTAGGAACGCCTCTGTGAACTCCTCCCAATCAGCTGGAAGAGCATCATCACCCTCGACAATACCCATGACTCAAACCGGGCTCAACGCAATATCGCAGAACCGTAAGCTAGTGTAACAGACTCAAGATTCGATGCCCTAAGAACTGCATGGTCCGGTAGAATCGGACAAACTCCCGCGATCCTCATCGAATCTCGAACCATAGAACTCGTGGGTGACAACTCAGAAATCCCGGAATCAGAATCATCGGCTCTACGTTGGTCGCCGCTTTGCTCTGCCGCTCGCCACCTATCATGGCTGTCAAGAATCAACTGCTTCCCATAATCTCTCGTGACAGTTCCCGATCGTGGGCTGGAGGCTCGTATCGCGATCTCGATAATGGCGCGTCACGCCGCCGAACTTCTGGCCGAAATTTGGCGACGACGTGGAACTTCGCCGCCTAAACATCATCTCGTAAGGATTGGGCTGTGCCTCGTGATTCTCCGCGTCCCACTAGCGACACTCACCGCCTTGCCCTCCGGGCCGCGGTTGCTGCGCAGGCATAACTGATACGTAAAGGAAAACATCGGAGATTCAACCTATAACTCACTCTATTGCACGATCTTGGTGAAAGAATGGAAACCAATCCTAAATATCCTGCGACCTCCGATTATAGATGTGGTGCACGACACACCGATAATCAAGACTCTACTAGACACTGGCCTGTGGACACTTTCCGAGGACTAATCGCTTCGATACCACTTTTGTCACGACCGACTCGGACGCGACTAGTACCTACCGGGTACCGTCGGTATACATCGAGAATAGCGGCGGATCATACATAACACATAACTTATAAAAAGTAAACATCAGCCAACCGATAAGGCCGCCCATAAAACATACTTAAACAAAAGTATAGTAGTACAACCGTTCTTATAGCCCAAAATACATAGGTGACCACAGCACTTAAAGATAACAATCGTGGCGTGGCCACGCCATACCCCCGAATGTACAAAATACCTATAGCATCGGGAATATCCATACCAATAAATAAGCTTCGGAGAACGGAGCTTCGACAGGAATAGTGATCCTAAGAACGAGGATCCTCAATCGCTTACCCTTACCGCATGAACGCAGCCCGAAGGGGGTCAAGTGATATGTACCAAATATGCAAGGCGGGAAAATATCGTAATATGATATCATAAGTCTAAAAGCAGTGAGTCATGGAAGACAATAAAATACCTTTTATCAGGCCTTACTAACAACGAGAGTGACAAGTATATATATACATATATAATGCATAAAATAGGAGGCTCATGATCAAAACAGGTACCTCGCCCGTAGTATCAAAAGAAACCATCCTACTCACGGGACTATTTCACCCGCACGGGTCCCGCGGACCCGCATGAGGTACTCGCATCGGCCGTACTGCCGCACGGGACTATTTCACCCTCATAAGCACATATGACTCGCATGAGGTATTCCTCGCATCGTGGGTAGCAAATCCACTAACAGTGGTATAACGATCTTGGGACTTTCCTCGTATATACTCTTACCCAAACAGATGGTATAACGATCTTGCTGCCTCGATATACTCTACACCGGGAGCAGATGGTATAACGATCTTGGGGCTTGCCCGGATATACTCTTATATCGTGCAGATGGTATAACGATCTTGGATCCGCCTCGATATACTCTTACACCGGCGGATGGTATGGCGATCTTGGCCGCCCGACATACTCTTACACCGGCTGAGGTGGTATGACGATCTTGGGGCTTGCCTCGACATACTCTACCCTATCACAAACCGTCATCATATCATAATAATAATAAGTTAAGAAAACTTATAACTTCTTTTTAGTCTTGTTCACATACTCTCTCATTTTAGTTTACTTAAGGCACTTAACCATATCTTTAATAAAAGAACACCGGGAATTTAACCCAAGTACTACATACTTCAACTCTTTCAAAAGTGACTCTTCTTTATACATAAAAGCCTTTGGGCAATTGATGCCTTTACATCAATTTGCCTCTTCATATAATTATCTTACTTAGAGTAAATCCCTTCTCATTAACCTTTTATGAAGCTAATAGACCAACTTCCCATAAAGTTGTTATATTAACTCTATACTTTAGTAAAAATCATACTTTTCCTTAACGAGGACTTATACGTTCTTAAACGAAAGTCATTTTATACTCAAAACAAGTAAGAACACCAAATCGTGTACGTCTACCGTACTACATAGTTTCATCTATTCATGCTCAAGAGATAGGAAAGCTTCACATACCTCTTTGGTCAATCCACTTGCCAAGTCCAAACTACCGCAAGTAATATTTCAACCTATAATAGTCATGATCGCTGTTAACCTCTAATCTCAAGTAGAACAATCAAGTTCTAAGTCACTAAATTCTATGGAAAATTGGGCAGCATTTCCCTTGTTTCTACTCACTTTGCCACCTTTTCTCAAGGCCGAATTTATCATCCAAACACCACAATTAAGGCTCAACACTCCAACATTTTAAAGGGATTACACATCCAAACTGGGTGTGTAAAATTCTGCCACTAGTTACAACAATTTACTTATCACTTCTAAGGTAGTTTTTAGGCTACAACATGCTCATAATCACTTCTTAGCCATTTCTTTCATACCCAAACCACATTTCTAACATGCAAAGATTCTAGAAGCATTATTTACTACCACAAGTTCTTTCTTCTAAACATGCAACACTTAGAACTAATTCTAAAGGAAGAAATGTTACCTTAAAGTTTTAGCCAAAACTTATTCCAACTATTGCTAGCTTCCTTGCCAAGAACACCACCACAACAATGTCAACAAGCTAACCACAAGCTTCCTTTTCTTGCTCTTAACTTTCAGATTTTCTGGGGTTTTCTTAGAGAGAAGGAGGAGCAGAGTTTAGAGAGAGGGAGAGAGAGTGTGAAGATGAAAGATGGGAAGAATGACCAGTCTTGGTCAATATATTGCATGTAGCAGAAAATCAGATGAGGACACTTGTCACCCTCCCATGGTCTCTTTTAAAACAAAAATCAGATTTTCTAAGTTTTTCCCAAAATTTCCGCCTCGGCGCGCGCTTCCCATGCGCCACAAACTTCCGCAGCTCTCAACTTTCGCGCCAGCGCTGTCATGGCGCGGCTGCAACCTGCGACCTCTCAGACTTTAGGCGCCCCTGCATACGCGCCGCGCCCGCCGCTTTGCACGAACGCATTTCGCCCGATTGCCTGAACTTGTAACTCTCATAACTTCCTACTCGACGCCCTATCGACTGAGCGGTTGGTTGCGTTGGAATCAAGACTCAACGAACTCGTCCTAGGCCTTTAAAATGCTTAGGAACTCTCAACGAATCGGGTCATAACCCGCCTCAAAGTTGACTAAAACCGTCCGAACGACTCACAACCCGTCTTCGGAAATTTTAAGTCTTACATACTTTCGTACGTTTCCATACGTAGGGTCAGAACTACGGGGTATAACAGTATTTATAGGGCACTCAAAGGCCAAGATTGAGCCAAGTGGTAGGCAAGTGTAAGGTGAAGATTAAGCCATGTGTTGTGTGGGTCCCACTTGGTCATCCACTCCACAAAAATATCTCACAAACATTGACCAAACATTTTAGGCACAAAAGATGAAAAAAGCGTGCAAGCCTGAAGCTTCCACCAAGGAAATTTCGTCAACCTTGGACACTGGGGTGACACATGTCGCCTCCAATTGGTCCAAATGTTTCGTCTCTCTAAAAATCCGTAAAAATAATAAATGACATAGCCTAATTTTCCCTACAAAAGTCGCGGGAAACGTTTCACGAAAATGACTCTTTCGCACTTGTGCACAAAATAATTTCGCCAAGCACTTTATCACAAGTTCGAATTTTCTACGCCGCCCATACGCATCTACTCAAAATACGGTATAACATTCTCCTCCTTAGAAACATTCGTCGAATGTTCCTTCTAAGTCTCAAAACAACGCGCCAAGATAGTCTTCACTACTATACTTACGAATCAATCCCGCCACATCCGCCACGAAACAATCGTAAATACTTACATCAAAGTCCACGAGGAAACACTGTAATCATCATCGCAACCACTTCTCACCGGTCTAAAATATACTTCCTTCGCGCCTTCTCTTTATAAAAGAAATGATCGCGTCTATGCTGCCATACATGCTGTTCTCTCTTTACTCGTCGTAGATACCACTTTGTCACTTTGCACGAGGCATTAACCTTCTCAGCGACCCGACAAATGGTACCACTTTGTCACTTTGTCGCGAGCCTTGCTCGACGACCAACAAATGGTACCGGATCGCATGCGATCCCCGAGGATGTCGTATACTCGAACTCTTTCCACATTTCGATCGCCCGGTTTCCAAAACTCGGGGCTACTATCTCTAACGTGGTCATCATTAAGTGGGAACACTGGATGGATCTCCGATACTTTCCACGATCATAACAATACGAAAGACCTGACGTCATCGCTCTTAAGTCGGACGGCAAAGCTAACATATAGGCAACCCGCCTATTCTTCACATGAACTCAAAAGGCCCAAAGTAACTCGGGCTAAGTTCCTCTGTATTCCCAAACTCGTCACCCAACCCGGTGGTACTTTCAGAAGACCGACCGTCCAACCTGAACTCTAAGCATCGTCGATTATCCGCACAACTCCTACGAGCTGCGGAACTTCTTCAGACAAGCCGCACTATCCACATCTGCGGAACAAGCTGAACCAACTAATCGAACCTTGCCAACATCGAACCAATCGGCCGCAATTTACACTTCCGCCCTACAAGGCTTCAGCAAAGCGATATCCGAACACCAAATGGTAGCAAACACTTCCTCCACAGGAGACAACAATCCCCCACGACTACCTCTGAAATCCACGCACTGGCCCGAGGGCGAATGCGATTCTGAGACTCACCTGAGTTCTTAACCTGCCTGGTAAACTTTTAGAAGACGAAAAATAGCCACAACCTGGGCTTCACTGTCTGACATAAGGTGAAGGTAGGCACCGTGCACGCTTACAACCTTTCGATAAAACAATATCGCTGAGTAAACGGTCTTTGCTAGAAGACAAGGCGGTGACCTCCTGGTCCGACCATTGGTCGAATCGTCCACGAGTTAACACTGGTTAACTAAACTGGGCCTAACACCTCGTGACTACCACAAGGCGGGACCACCACAACCGACCCCACCACCAACATGCGGGTTGACCCGCAGCGTGGACTCAACCCGACCGGCAACGCGCGTAATACTAGCTCCGATCCGAACAATCTCACTAATCACGTTTCAAACCTAGCGGTCTTCTTAGCTCAACTACCCCTTTCATTCCACACTACTAGGGACCTATCCCAAACATAACTCACGCACTATGCACTTCCGTGAGATCAAACATAATACTACACCTTTACTCGAGATGGCCTTACCTCTAAGGTCTTTACGTAAACATTCTAAGGCTCACACCTTTCTATCCCCAAAATCTTACTCGGTTAACCCACCATGATTCTAAACACAACTAACACACCGCTATCGAACATAGCACTTAAGGTATACTCACCTTATCACACATACCGACTTCTGAGGTTAAAGATATATCTATATCTGCTTCACTCCCTTAGTCGTTCTAATCAAACACGCCTTTAGGCGATAGCTAAGGAAAATGACGAACTACCCACCAATCTCAAGGCTAAGTCCTCCTAAGGGACACTCTCTCGACCACATGGCTACGGCGGCGCGCAGTACAACAAGTACCAACTAAAAGACGACATTCCCGGGATGGCGTCACATCGCAACCGGAAGCCACGAGTTCTCGACTAACTCCTACACCGCGAGCGTCCCGAAATCGGAAGACCACTGCGCCGGGCGGAGGTGCATATCTAATTGTGGTGAGGCGACTACCTCGAAGTTACTAAAGGACCTTGCTGCTCGCCCTCTTACGGTGTCCTTCGTTAACTGCCGATCTCTACACGTCTCGCTCACGCGCATAAGCCCGCATACGTGCCATGCTCAAGCCTGATCAAGAATTACTCTTGCACAACCTCTTTAGATAGTCCTCAAGACTGCGGTACAGCAGATACTCTCTGTAGCCAAATCTATAGCTAATGTGGTCGCCTTTGCAATCTAAATTCTCTGTTCTGGCCGTGGAATCGAAGGTTCATATATCATGGCCGCAGAGGCCTTGCGCCGCCGCACTAAACTCACTGGGCTAGTGACGCCGCAGAACTCCCGAATGAAGCACTACCCTAGGTAATGATTGGGCCTGTGCCCTCGCCACCTTCTGAACTCTGCTCGCAGCCTCCCTGGCCGCTTTCCTCCCGGGCGGGTTGCCTACGCGAGGCATAGCGATAAGGGAAAATAATTTCGTCGAGGGTCCAACTTACAACACGCCTCTAAGGCACGATCTCGGAGTGAGAAGAATAGAAACCAATCCTAAATATCCTATAGCCTCGATTATCGGGCGTGGTGCACAACACACCGATAATCAAGACTCTATCGATACGGCCTCAGACACTTTCCGAGGATTAATCGCTCGATACCACTTTTGTCACGACGCCCGGTTCGTGGCCGTGCCTTACCCCGCACCCAAGTAGACATACATCGAGTAATCAGCGGAACATAAAGACAATACATGAAACCGATTGTAATAAGACGGTGAAATAAGAAGACAAAGCAACCAAAAGCGGTTACCTTCAAGTATATATATAAATAGCAACTTTTTCAACATGAACAGCTTAATCCTTTTACAAACCCCGCCCACAACAAGATTACGCACTTAAGAATGATACGACAACAATGGCGGGACAGGCCCCGCCAAACCCCGAATGTAAACACTTACGACTTAGAGGACTATACCATGATAAGCCTCCGAGAAACGGAGCTTCCCAAACGCCAAATCGTGACTCGAGAGCTAGGATCAACGATCGTGTACCTCGACTGCGCGCATGAACGCAGCCTCGAGCGAGGTCGATAACAGTACGAGTATGTGAAATCAAAATACATATCAGAAATGAAATCATAGCGATATATAAAGCAGGAGACATGTATGATAACCAAACTACGCTTACAACAAAGCGAATATGTCAAGTTAGGGGACTCACGCCTCAAGTCATCACTCAAGTATAACAATGGGTCTCGGGCCCACAACATCAATCATGCCGTGGAATACCTTCCTCACCGCCAGCCTATGATATAAAAGCACCAAGGAACACACATGAACACCGTGTCCCACCGTGTCATAATAAACTGCACGGTAAGTGCGAAGGCATAGCCGACTACTAAAACCTACGCACCAACAAGGTCATGAATCGTATCATAAGATCTGTCTGCATCCACATGATCAAAGCGGCCACTGCCCGCAGATCGATGTACGCGTCTAACCCTCGAACTCCCGCACTCCGCGTAGGCCAATCTCATCGCCCGCATGAGGTATTCCCGCATCGAGGGTAGCTACTCCCATCGCCCCGACTTCGCATCGCGTAGCCACACGGACCGCATGCCCATAAAGGACGTACACTAACACGAACTCTCGTAGCTCGCATAGCCCCGGGACTGCATGCAGGTATTCTCGAATCATAGGTCCATCGACCCGCCGAGTCTACCCCGTCGGAGGGCGCTTAACCCCTAATCATCTCGAGATGAATGCCACAATACTATCATAACGACCGATAGTTAATAAGCACAATCAAGAACCCCTTCACACAAACATCACAAGATACTAACACACGTAGCATCCCAACACGTTTACTTATCAACGCAATCAAGAAAGTATTACCAGGCTATCACAAACCAATACAATCAAGTTGTTCACACAAGGTACCTTCTACTATATGATTAACAAAATCGGGTTTTTATCCCCAAAGTACTTCATACATTAACTCTTTAAAAGATACGTTACTTTCACAATGTCACACCATACCCGTAGTATAAAATAGAGTGACTATCCTTTTAAAGTAAATCAATTACTTCTCTTTGTAAAATCAAGTAGCAACATTCTTTTCCAATGATCAAGTTTGCCTAATTTCCAATGTTCAAGTTTCTCATTTTAGAAAGGTTTAAGAGTTCATAGTCTTATTCATTTGAGAATATAATTCTCCTTAAAACTATCTCGAGAAACATAAGTCTTATATGTGAGTAGGATATTCTTGTTTATAACAATCTTATTACAAAGTGACATGATCTAGAAATATCATTTTGTCTCATCTTAGCTTCTATGCAGATGGAAGTTTCTACCGGTTTTAATAATACTTTATTAGTCAAAACATTTCCTTTTATTAACGCCGTGGTTTGTCGATACACATTCTCGATTTCCAAATCAAGAAACATTCTTAAGCCGTTATACCTAACTTCCCATAAAGCTAGTATAACTCTTAAGTTTTTTCAAAAACCAAGTATTACTTCAAGTTCTTTATTAACACATAACAAGCCAGTTATAGTTCAAATCAGTACCTTTTAAAAACCACATGTATTTTCTTACCAACATAAAGCTGTTATAACCAACTTCCCATAAAGTCGTTATAACACTTTATGTTTTAAACCAATCACATACATTTAGCACATGTACGTCTACCGTACTACATAGTTCACACATATCATGCTAGAAGAGATAGGAAGAGGTTCACATACCTCGCGACGATTATCGACTAATAGCAAAACGCTCAAGTACCTCAAACCGCCACTCCCTAAGCCAAGTAGATCGCGCCACGCATAGTACTTCCACCTATAAGGCCACAAGGCGCTTATTAACATAAGGTCTCTTCAGAGAACATTCTGTAAAATTCGCAAAGACTCCCCGCAACAACAGTAAATCTCCTCTCTATCGAGTAGGCTACCAAGCCAACGGGGTTATAAATCTAACCCTAACTGTACAATTCTACTCCACGGTAATACTTCACAAGTCTCTTTATCTGAATACACCCTAAGTAATTCTGATTCAAGAATCTTCTTTAAATACAGCTTAAGTCGCAAGACATTGCCGTAAGTATTATCGAGCTTAAGTCAAAAGACATTGCTAATAACTACGTTGATTCTATATATAGTATACTTCAACTATATATTCTAACAATATGTAATTTCCAATTACAATAGAGGGACAAGATATTTACCTCAATAAGCCCATAATTATCCAAGTATAAAGTCGATCCTGGGCAATCGTTTAGCTCCAACTCCGAGCGCTCAACCCGCTCCAAACTACCCTTAGAAGTTCTAACCAACTTACAAACTACTCCAACTAACCATGGAGATTTTCCTTAGGGTTTCGTTTAGAGGCTAAAGGGACGTATAATAGTATTTTCCGGCTTTTCGTATAGAGGGTACTTTGGAAATACTACAAGGTATTTGGGCTAAAGTATTTGGGTATTATAACAATACCAAGAGTATTTCTCTACCAAGAGGGTAGTATTTCGACTAGCACAACTAGGCTGGGTTGCTCTCGGCCAAAAGGCCACCAAAGGGAGGGGAGTTGGACGAGACAACTACAAGGAGGAGTGTTTTGAGTCTAGGAATTTGCTCAAGTGTGGATGAAATAACTCATCAACTAAGGGGTATTTATAGGGCACTCAAAGGCCAAGATTGAGCAGTGGTAGGCAAGTGTAAGGTGAAGATTAAGCCATGTGTTGTGTGGGTCCCACTTGGTCATCCACTCCACAAAATATCTCACAAACATTGACCAAACATTTTAGGCACAAAAGATGAAAAAACGCCAAGCCTGTAAGCTTCCACCAAGGAAATTTCGTCGAACTCGACACCTGGCGGTGACACACGTCGCCTCCAATTGGTCCAAAATGTTTGTCTCTCGGAAAAATCCGTAAAAATAATAAATGACATAGCCGAATTTTCCCTACAAAAGTGGAAACGCGTTCACGAAAATGACTCTTTTCGGCACTTGTGCACAAAAATAATTTCGGCCAAGCACTTTATCACAAGTTCGAATTTTCTACGTACGTCCATACGTACATACTCTGAAAATACGGGGTATAACAAAAGGAATGAATATTTCTAAAACCATAAAGGGTTATAACGGCTTTATGGGAAGTTGGTTATAACGGCTTTATGGGAGGTTAAGAAAGTTGTCTATTTTGATTATTAGGCATAAGTTGCCTAGATTGTGAAAATTTGAAGTTACTTGATTTCAAGCTTTGAAATGAGTTTTCTAAAAGTGTAGTAACTTACTTTGAAAAATAGACACACCCGATACTACTGGTGTTAGTATCTTGGGGTTTTACATAGAAGGAGTATTTTGAAAAGAATGCGTCGTAGTACTTTGGCTTGTTTAATTGAGAATTATTCTATGTGTGCCTTGATAAGTACTTTGGCTTGTTTAATTGAGAAATATTCTATGTGTGCCTTGATAAGTACTTTGGCTTGTTTAATTGAGAATTATTCTATGTGTGCCTTGATAAGTACTTTGGCTTGTTTAATTGAGAATTATTCTATGTGCCTTGATAAGTACTTTGGCTTGTTTAATTGAGAATTATTCTATGTGTGCCTTGATAAGTACTTTGGCTTGTTTAATTAAGAATTGCCAATGTGTGCTGGTGATAGCATTTGAGTACAAGTATTATGTTTTATTACGTTGTCGCGACCTCGGTTGGAGGGTCGACTGCCTTGTTGTAAGTTTACTTGGACGTCAAGCGGTGAGGTGGGATTCCACGGGTATGCTTCCATTATTTGTGTTACCCCATGGTCATGCTTATACGATGTGGGATTCCGGCACGCGACCACGAGGATACTCCTGGACACGCTTATACGATGTGGGATTCCGGCATGTGACCAGAGCGGTTAGATTCGGTTATTTGCATTACCCCATGGTCATGCTTATACGATGTGATTCCGGCACGCGACCACGAGGATACTCGACATGCTTATACGATGTGGGATTCCGGCGTGACTGCGAGGCGGGTTAGATTCGGTTGTTTGTATTATCCCATGGTCATGCTTATACGATGTGGGATTCCGGCACGCGACCACGAGGATACTCGCTACATGCTTATACGATGTGGGATTCCGGCACGCGACGAGCGGGTTAGATTCGGTTGTTTGTATTACCCGTACGGTCACGCTTATACGATGTGGGATTCCGGCACGCGACAAGAGGATATTGTTATATCATGGATCGCCAAGGTGAGAAAGGATTCCACGCATGGTTGATATTATGGGTGTGAGACCCATAGTTATATTTGAGTAGTGACTTTGAGGCACGCGTCGATACGATATGATCGCTTATGTGTTGTGTCGTAGGTTGGCTATCATACATGTCTCCTGCTTTGTTTAGACTATTATGATTTCATTACAAGATTTATCGCTTTCACATACTTGGTACATTCTTGATCGACTTTCGTGGCCGCTCACGCCGCAGTTTATGTATGCTATTTGGTGATCTGCAGTGTAGGACCGCTAGAGTTTTGGATAGCTCCTCTGCTCAGAGTTTATCTTTTTGGTATAGTTCCTTCATACATGCTTTTGTACTACATGGGTACGTGGGGCCTTGTCCGCCATATTTCAAGATAACTCTTAGAGGTCCGTATTCATACGTGAGATTGGACTCATGCATGTAGTGTCTTTTGAGTATGTATATTATCCGGCAATTATCGGCTTTGCCTTGCACGCATGTTGGTTTGGAAAAAATGAGGTGTTATTTAAATTCTGCATTTACTTGTGTTGTTAAGGTAGAAGGTGCGGTAGGAGCACCGCCACGCCCGGTTCGGTGTGATTGGTATCGAGCAAATACCTCGAATGCCTACGCACGTGTCTGGGAGTAGTCTGATTATCGGTGTGTTCGCGCGCCACACCCATAAACAGGAGGCTACAGACATTTAGGAGTTGGTTTCTATTCTTCTCACTCGAGATCGTGCCCAGTCTTTGTGTTAGTAAGATAATTCCTCTCGACGTAATTTTGTGTTACGCTTATGCCTCCGAGGGCAAACGCCATAGGGCAAAGGAGTAGCGAGGAGCTACTAGTCGCACTCGAGAGTTGATAGGGCTCGTGCCCCAGGTATCCCGGAGGTTGTGCCGCCGTCGGCGAGGTCTTCTGCGCCCGGTGTTGAGACCTCAGCAGAGCCTCCGGGCCAGCGATTAGGAAGACTATAGGTCATAAGGGAAGCGATTATGTTATTGACCAAGATGGCTGCTACAGTTTCATCAGGAGGTTATTCGGCCAAGACAGACAGTGTACAGAGGTAGAGGGCCAACGGAGATCGTAAGAGGCTAGGACCGGTTGGTTATCCCGGTGAGTTTTTGGACGAGCAGCCTCAACAGTGAGTGAGATGTTCGTCCCAGCCTACCCAATACATACCCCCGCAGTCCACAGGTGGGAGGTTTGACCCCACAAGGTATTTAAGAGCTGGTCCGAGCTCCAGGGTTCGAGGTTCTCAGAGGAGCAGAGGACTTTCTCCGTCGAGGCCACCTATTCCTCAGTGTTTCAGATGTGGTAAGCGTCATTCGGGGAAAAGCCATTTTGGCACAGATGTTTGTTATTATTGTGACCGTCCGGGCCACAAGAAGTGGGAATGTCCTGTTAGAAAGAGCACCGGTAAGGTGGCTCAGCCTACGAGGCCGATGGTTGGTTCCCTTTCCTCCTCAGATGTGCGTCCCCCAGGGCAGGGTGTTCAGATGTCAGCCAGTCGTGGTAGAGGTCAGGGTGGAGTTTATAGTTCTGGCGGTCCTTCTAACCGCATGGATGACGTGACTACTGGACAGGATCAGGAGGCGACATCGCATGGGGTTACAGGTATATGTCGATTCTTTTGAATCATACGTGCATTGTTAGATTCAGATTTTGCCCTAGCGTATATGTTTTCCCTTTGTTGCTAGCAGTTGTAAGTGATAGTACCCCCAGAGGTAGGAATACTTTGATTAGTAAGAGTGAGAAGTTAAGAATGTTGACAAGAATGGTAAGTGAACTGAGACTATAGTTGTGTAGAGTTCACAAGTTGTAATTATCCCGTAACAGTGTAAGACCAATAGGGAAGAATGTACGGTAGAAATACTTTGGCCTATGTGACGAACCTCTAGTGAATAGGGGATAGGGTGAGAAGTACTTGAGATAAGAGAAAGATTTATTTGGACTAAGAATGAGAAGTTAAGTGTGACGATGAGTCGGGTTATGGACTCATTTCGTCAACCTAGTATGGAATGGGGTGATGTCAGTTGGTAATGGTCCCGCTATGTGATAGGGTCACGAGGATGCAAGGCCCAAGTCTAGTTGATTTTGTATGGGTACTAAATAAGTTTGGAAGTACGAGAAAGTATGACAAGTAAGGAAAGAAAAGAACCTCTAGGGATCCCGTGTTTGAGAATATTGTAACCTTCGTGTTTTGGCAGAAGGGACTGCGGACGGAAGGTCCATTGTTATGTCTACGTTTGTTATGTGGTGGCCATGTGTGGCATCGTTGGTCTTGTGGAATATTGATTGATAGGCTTGGTAAAGAGATTATGCCGGAGTTTGTATAGATTGAAAACCGACTAAGAACATTCGGGGACGAATGTTTCTAAGGGGGGAAGAATGTTACACCCCGTAAGTCTAGGACATGTGTAAGAGAGTGTATGTAAGGAATCAAGACTTGAAAATTGGTACGAAAGGAATAATTGTTTTTCCGGCGGAAAATCTTCCGAACGTCGGAAAGGAAAAATGTTCGTTGTTGAGAATTGGATTCTCAAAATGCATTATTTGAAGAGAATGGAACTTATTAGCATTATGGAAATTTATTTTTACGTATTTGGTCATGTGGGGCCCACCCGAGGAATTTTACGTTTTGTGGGGCCCACGAGGGTTACGAAATTTTATGGACGAATGAGAGGGCGACACGTGGCACCTCCACCACTTAGTCTTGGATGATTTTTGCAAGGCTAAAATGGTCATTGACCATTGTTAAAGATCAAGTCTTCAAGCTTGAGATTGTTGACCAAGGTCAACTTGTCCACTTGGCTATTTAATTAATGATCCTCATCCAAGCCACACATTTGTTATAATCTAAGCCTTCCATTGTGTTATATAAGCATACTACTAGTGCAAGACTTGTCTTCAACACTTAGAAAAATTAGAGAACATTTGTGCCAAGAAATTGTGCTCTCGGGTTTGGTCTAGTTCCAACAAGAAAATTTTGTAGTTTTGATCCATTAGCCACAAGACTTAAACCCAAGGTCCCTAAGGGTATCAGAAGGATATCTCAATAGAAAGATTTCGAAAAGTGGTGTTTTCGTATTAGTCGCAAGGCGAAACTTAAGGAGTTCTTCAACTTTGAAGTTGGAACTTGAAGATGGGTTCTTCATAGCCAAGGAGTGCTTGGAGCGGATTGGAACATAAGGAAAGCGAGCTAAGAATTGCTAAGGAGCGACTTTGAATCTTGGAAATTTTAAGGGCTTATAAAGGTATAAATCTTGTCGCTTTAGCAATTAAGGTCTACTTATTGTCAGAAGCTATGGATATTAGCAAGAATGAGGTATATATTATGAAGTTTGATAAGTATATTGGCTATTGGAACCCTAATCCGAAAACTAGCATGTTTAGCCTTAAGATTACAATTCAAGTAGATTATTCGTTTAAAGTCGTCGCATGTTGTGTAAGAAGGAAATTGTAGTTGTTGAAGTTGTTTATAGCTATATAACATGTAAGACCTTAGAACTTGGATTTGGAAGGATTGGAAAAGACTTAGTGTTGTGGCCGAGAGTTGCTTGAATATGGAACTACTTCGTATTAATTGTGGGGCGGAATTTTACACGTATTGTAAGGCGTGTAATCCCCTTTGTTTGGTTGTTGTTTTGAGCCTTAAATGTGGCGTGTTGGTTATTGTATTCGGCCTTGAAAAAGGTGGCAAAGTGAGTAGAAACAAAGGAAGTGCTGCCCGATTTTCCGTAGAATTAGAGACCATATACTTTGTATTATTCTGCGTTAGAGACTAGAAGTTGATAGTCTTGTTGTGACCATTATAGGTTGACACTTCTACGTACGGCGTATTCGGCTTAGCTTGTGGATTTAGCCGAAAAGGTATGTGAACTATCTCCTCTTCTAGCATGATTCCTTAAGATAAAGAAAGTATGTCCTACCCCTTAAATGATTCATTCCTTGGTTGTATTTGGATTGCCTAAAATAGAATTTGTTCTATGTACTTCCTTGATTGTACTTTGATGTTTAAATTGTAAGATGTTATAATCCATTTCCTTAGTGAAGTTTGGATTCTCAAAAGTGAAAGTATTTTACTTAAAGTACATAGAGTCTTGAAAAGGAAGTGGTTTCCAAATCTTTTGGCTAGTGCCTTAGTTCCAAAACCTAAGGGTCGTTATAATGACTTTAGGGGAGTCAAAGGAGTGATTTACTTAATTGTTTTAAGAGAGGAGAAATGACATGAGTTAAGAGAAGAAATTTGTTTTCTAAATATTAAGAGACTTGAAGTATTTTGAAAGTTAAGAACTTGATTTGTAAGTATGTGATACGTGGTTTTAAGTATAAGTCTCTTGGTTATAAAAAGGAATGAATATTTCTAAAACCATAAGGGTTATAACGGCTTTATGGGAAGTTGGTTATAACGGCTTTATGGGAGGTTAAGAAAGTTGTCTATTTTGATTATTAGGCATAAGTTGCCTAGATTGTGAAAATTTGAAGTTACTTGATTTCAAGCTTTGAAATGAGTTTTCTAAAAGTGTAGTAACTTACTTTGAAAAATAGACACACCGATACTACGTGTTAGTATCTTGGGGTTTTACATAGAAAGGAGTATTTTGAAAAGAATGACGCACGTAGTACTTTGGCTTGTTTAATTGAGAATTATTCTACGTGTGCCTTGATAAGTACTTTGGCTTGTTTAATTGAGAATTATTCTACGTGCCTTGATAAGTACTTTGGCTTGTTTAATTGAGAATTATTCTATGTGTGCCTTGATAAGTACTTTGGCTTGTTTAATTGAGAATTATTCTATGTGTGCCTTGATAAGTACTTTGGCTTGTTTAATTGAGAATTGCCAATGTGTCTGGTGATAGCATTCGAGTACAAGTATTATGTTTTATTACGCCGCGCGACCTCGGTTGGAAAGGTCACCGCTGTTGTAAGTTTACTCGACGCATCGACAAATGAGGTGGGATTCCACGGGTATGCTTCCATTATTTGTGTTACCCATGGTCATGCTTATACGATGTGGGATTTGGGCACGCGACCACGCGAGGATACTCGACATGCTTATACGATGTGGGATTCCGGCACGTGACCAGAGCGGTTAGATTCCGGATTTGTTTGTATTACCTCACGGTCATGCTTATACGATGTGGGATTCCGAGGCACGCGACCACGAGGATACTCCGACATGCTTATACGATGTGGGATTCCGGCACGTGACCGTGAGCGGTTAGATTCCGATTTGTTTGTATTACCCCATGGTCATGCTTATACGATGTAGAATCCGGCACGCGACCACGAGGATACTCCGACATGCTTATACGACGGGATTCCGGCACGCGACTGCGAGCGGTTAGATTCCTGATTTGTTTGTATTACCCGGTCATGCTTATACGATGTGGGATTCCGGCATGCCACCACGGCGGATATTGTTATATCACGGACTACCTAAGGTGAGAAAGGATTCCACGCATGGTTGATATTACGGGCGTGAGACCCATAGTTATATTCGAGTAGTGACTTTGAGGGCACGCGTCTACGACATGATATGGCATGTGTCAGTATCAGTAGGTTGGCTATCATACATGTCTCCCGCTTTGTTTAGACTATTATGATTTCATTACAGTACTTACTGTTTCACATACTTGGTACATTCTTCGTACTGACCTCCTTCCGGGCCGTTTCATGCCGCAGTTTATGTACGCATTTGGTGATCTGCAGTGCAGGACCGCCGTAGTTTTTGGATAGCTCCTCTGCTCAGAGTTTATCTTTTGGTATAGTTCCTTCCAAGATGTGCTTTTATGCGGTTATGGTACTACAGGCCTTGTCCCGTCATATTTCAAGATAACTCTTAGGTCCGTATTCATACGTGGATTCGACTCATGACGGTGTAGTGTCTTTTGAGTATGTATATTATCCGGCACCCTACGGCTTTGCCCTCGCACGTATGTTGGTTTTGAAAAAATGAGGTGTTATTTAAATTCGCAGCTTACTTGTGTTGTTAAGGTAGAAGGGTGCCCTGTAGGGCACCACCTGCTCTGGGTTCGGCGTGACAAGTCTTGCTACTAGTACTACTATATAGTACAAATGGAGGGTCTAGATGTGTACAAATGTGTGGCTTGGATGAGGTTCTTTAAATATCAAGACTTGTGGCCCCATCGACCAAGTCACTATTATCAAGCTCTTCAAGTTGCAAGACTTTGTCATCCTAACAATGGTCAAATGACCCTTTTGGCCATGCCTAATTTCGTCCAAGGCAACATAAGGGGGGGGGGGGTGACACGTGTCGCCCTCCCATTCGTCACAATATTACGTTTTCCGACAATTCCATAATTCCGATAAATTTTTTACAAGTCTCTAATCTTAACATTTGGGATTCTCACGTACGTTCTTAAAACATGTCCTGTAAATACGGGGTGTAACAGATACTTCTTCATCATGTCCTCCTCTGCTTCCCACGTCATTTCTTCCCTGTTCTCGTTCCGCCATAAGACCTTGGGGAAGCCACATCCTTTGTCGGTCGCTTAACGACGATCGAGTATCGCATGACTCTCTCATACGATAACCCCTCCACACCGGATATCACGAATCGGGTGCACTCTAGATGGATCTCCAATACATTTCCGCAACATAGATACATGAAAAACTGGGTGTACTGCCTCCATATCGGACGGCAGATCCAACTCGTAGGCAACCTTGCCTACCATACGGACAATCTGATAAGGCCCAATGTACCTTGGGCTAAGTTTCCCCTTCTTCCCGAATCTCATCACGCCCTTCATGGGTGATACCTTCAGGAAGACCCAATCATCTACCTCAAACTCCAAGTGTCGACGCCGATGATCCGCATACGACTGGCCGACTCGGTGACACTAACCGCTCCCGGATAAGCTTCACCTTATCCATCGCTCACGAATCAAGTCCGCCCGACTAACCGAACTTCTCCCACCTCAAACCAGCCTATCGGTGACTGCACTTCCTCCCGTATAAGGCCTCAAGGCGCCCATCCGATACTAGAATGGTAGTTGTTGTTATAAGAAAACTCCACAAGAGGTAAATGATCCTCCCAGCTACCCCTGAAATCAATAACGCAAGCCCACAGCATATCCTCAAGTGTCTAGATAGTACGTTCGGCCTGTCCGTCGGTCTGAGGATGAAACGCAGTACTGAGACTCACCTGTGTCCCTAATCCCTTCTGGAAAGACCTCTAGAAGTTAGCCGAGAATTGGGCTCCCCTGTCTGAAATGATCGATATAGGCACTCCGTGCAGTCTCACAATCTCTCTGATATACAATCTCGCATAATCCTCTACCAAAAGTCGCCCCGATCGGCGAGAAAGTGGGCTGATTTCGTCAGCCTGTCGACAATAACCCAGATGGAATCATGCTTCCTCTGAGTGTGAGGTAACCCTGTGATAAAATCCATATTTACCACCTCCCACTTCCAAGTCATAATATCAATAGCTGATAGCCCACCGCTTCGTGCTCAACTCCGACTGGCCGATAATTCGCACGCGCCACAAACTCCGCAACGTCCCTCTTCAGGCCATCCCACGAATAGATACACCTGAGGTCATGGTACATCTTAGTCGATCCCGGATGAATAGAATAACGAGCACCGCGTGCCTCCCTGCATCTTCTCGACAAAGTCCGCTACATCGGAACACACAACCGGCCCTCAAATCTTAGCACCCCATCAGGCGCTACCTCAAATAGACTCTTCCCTTTCTGAAGAGCCGCATCGCGATATCGTACCATAATCGGATCCTCATACTATCGCCTCTTCACCTCCTCGACGATGGAAGACTCAGCAACCTCTCGAACCCGAACCCCATTATTGTCAGAACCAATCAAACGAACCCCAAGGCTCGCTAGCTGATGTAACTCGCGGACCATGCCCCTCTTCTCTGGCTGCACACCTGACAGGCTACCCATCGATCTGCGACTAAGGGCATCTGCAACTACATTGGCCTTCCCTGGGTGGTATAGAATATCGACATCATAATCCTTAAGCAGCTCCAACCACCGCCTCGCCGCAAGTTCACTCTCCTCGGTCAAGATATACTGGAGGCTCTTGTGGTCTGTGTAAATATCCACATGAACTCCATACAAATAATGCCTCCAGATCTTCAAGGCATGAATCACTGCTGCCAACTCTAAGTCATGTGTGGGATAGTTCTTCTCATGCTTCCAGAGCTGTCGAGATGCGTAAGCTATAACTTTGTTGTGCTGCATTAGCACGCACCCAAGCCCGACACCCGACGCATCACAATAAACCATATATCTGTCTAAACCCTCTGGAAGAGGCGGATCGGGTCGTCAATTTCTCCTTCGAATCGGAAACTCTCTCGCAAGCATCCGCCCACCGAACATACCGCTTCGAGTCACCAGTCAAAGGTGCCGAGATGGAAGCAAACTTCCACAAATCTCGATAATAACCCGCAAGGTCCAAAGTCGCGCACTCCATTGGTGTAGCTGGTCTAGGCCAAGTCTTGATCGCTTCAATCTTTGTCAGATCAACCCGAATACCATCGGCCCCGATAACATGCCCTAAGAAAGCCATCAAGCCAACCAAAACTCGTGATTTCGAGAAATTGGCATACAATCGCCGGTCCCGAGGACTCCCAACACCGCCCTCGCCGTCGCATGTTCTCGCTTCAGGCGCGAATAAACCAGATATCATCAATGAATACTATGACGAACATATCCAAGAATGGCTTGAACACCCGCTCATCAAATCAATGAATATCACTGGGCGTTAGTCAACCCGAAAGACATCACCCTAAACTCATAGTGCCCATACCGGTCCCGAACGCAAATTTGGGATATCTCGCCTCTCTAACTCGCACTTGATGATAACCGCATCGCAGTCTATCTTGGAGAAACACCTTGCACTCGCAACGTCAAACAAATCATCAATCCCGGAAGGGGTATCTGCTTCGTAGTTACCTTATTCACCGCTGTAATCAACACACATACGCAACGCCCCATCCTTCTTCTTTACAAATAACATCGGCGCTCCCTGCAGTGAAACACTTGGCCCGATAAAGCCTTTTCCAAAGAAATCTTTCACCGGTCCTTCAATTCTCTCAACTCAAGTGTCATCCTCAGATGGCGGAATAGATATCGGCCGAGTATCTGGCGACATATCAATGCAAAACTCAATCTCCCTCTCAGGAGGGATACCCGGAAGCTCGTCTGGAAATACGTCTGGGAACTCTCTAACAACCGGAATCGATCAAGGTCCAGATCTCACCTCGATTTAATACCCAACCATGTGGTAGATATACCCTTCCGTACCATCTTCCTAGCCTTGAGGTAAGAAATAAACCTACCTCTACGACGCAAAGATTCCCTTCCACTGATAACCGCCACCAGAAACCGAACCGCATCAATCTCTCTCATACCCATATTGGCATAGCAAGACGCTAGCCAATCTATACCCATAATCACGCCAAAGTCCGCCATATCCAACTCTATCAAGTCGCCAGAGTCCGACGACCGTGATATAGTCACCGGGCACGCCATCGTCCCGACGGCCGACATAGCATAAATGCGCTCGAGGACCGGCCGAACAGGACCCCACCACGCCTCGCCGCGCGCCATCGCCCGTGAACACCCCGCCGGCGCATAATCGCCAAGACGAAGATCCAAAGAATCGACCTTGTTACTGAACCATCACACTCCGCCACCTGGCTCTGACAATCTCTTCAAATGACCGCCGCCACAAGAGTAACAAGACTCGGAGGAATACGACACTCGTCATGGCGACCTACCGCATCGAGCACACCGAGATGGGGATGGCTCGACGGTAGCGGCCCTCGCTTCCTCGAAACCCCAAGTCCTGAGCCCGACCGGCTCTTGAATGACCCGACCGATCGACCTCCCGCCAGAAACCGAGAAGGAGCACTCGCCGGGCCGAAATGTGACCTAGTTCACAGGCCGCCCGCTCATAACCGCCTGAGACTTCATTGCCCCGCCTCTTGGCCGGCCTAAGTCTAGCTGATCCTCCTCTCTCGCCCTCTATTCCTCGCGATACGCCGCATCCCGGCAATATTCATACCGCCAAGAGCTACCCCAAGCATGCAGAATCATATGACGCCTAGTCCCACCACATATCGATGAACCCCGTCGCCATGTCGCCTACAATGGTGTGCGATACCTAGCCAATGAGTCAAACCTGTGTTGTACTCTCTCGATAGTCCTCCTGCTCGCCTCAAGGTCAAGAATCTATCCACGCGGCTCTCCTCATCTCGTGAGGCGAAGTGATCCAGAAGGCCTCTCGTGAACTCCTCCCAAACGGCCGGAAGAGCATCCTCACCTCTAGACAACTCCCATGACTCAAACCAGCTCAACGCAATGTCGCAGAATCCCAGAAGAGGCTAGCATGACTGACTCAATTCTCCGAGGCCCTAAGCACTGCATAGTCCAGAATCGCCGAACAAACTCCCGAGGATCCTCCTGATCTCGAACCATAGAACTCGTGGATGACAACCCTGTGAAATCCCGAATCCGTAAACCGCTTGGGTTGGTCGCTTCCTCGCCGGCCGCTCGCCACTATGCCGTCAATAACCGACCGCCTCGTAATCTCTATACTCAACCCTCGGCCGGGATCGAGGCTCGTGTACCGCGGTCTCGTAGCCGTGGCCCTCAACTCAACCAGGTTGGCGACGCTGTGGAACTCGCCGCCCAAACATCATCTCCGTAGGATCGGGCTCAGGCCCTCGTGACCTCCGCGCCCTACTAGCAGCCTCCTACCGCTTTGCCTTCTCGGGCCGGTTGCCTATGCGAGGCATAACTGATACATAAAGGAAAATATCAGAGGAAGTTCAACCTATAACACATCTCTATTGCACGATCTTAGAGTGAAAGAATGGAAATCAATCCTAAATATTCTGCACTCTCCCGACATAGACGTGGTGCACAACACACCGATAATCAAGACTCTACTAGACACGGTCAGAACACTTTCCGAGGACTAATCGCTCGATACCACTTTTGTCACGACCACTCCGGGCCGCGATCGGTACCCTACCGGGTACCCCGCCGTATACATCGAGAATAGCAATGAACATACATAACACATAACCTGTATAAAGTAAACATCACTGGCAAGCCGATAAGGCTGCCTTCCATAAAAATATACTTAATCAAAAGTACAGCAGTACAACTTTGTTCTTACAGCCCAACTACAAACGTGACTACAGACCTCTAGGAATAATAATCGCCATGGCGCGGCCCGCCATACCTCAATGCATATAATACCTATAAGATCGTGAAGAACCGCATAAACAAAACAAGCCTCCGAGGAACGAGCTTCGACACTGCACCTGATCCTAATAATGAGGATCCACCACCGCTACCCCTACCGCGCATGAACGCAGCCCCGAGAAAGCGGGTCGACACAATATGTACTAAGTATGCGAACCGAAAATACCAAAATACCTCATAAGTCTAAAAATAACTGAAGACATGTATGATAAACAATTTTACAGAACACTGTGCCTTACTAATAATGAGAATATCAAGCATATACTATACTGCATGAAAATATGCAGCTCATGATCAAAGAAAGGTCATCCGCCCCGCAGTATCATTAAGCACTTCTACTCTTGGGACTATTTCACCCGCATGGGTCATGTGGACCCGCATGAGGTATTCCTCGCATAGTCAGACTCACCGCACGGGACTATTTCACCCGCATGAGCCCTACGGACTCGCATGAGGTATTCTCGCATCGTGGGTAGCAAATCCACTAATATGCAAATACCACAACCCGGAACGACCTGTAATAAATAATAATATATCATTAGCACAAACCGCTATCACACATAATACAAGCAAGTTAAGAAACCCCTTAACTTCTTATTAGTCTTGTTCATACACATCCTCATTTTAGTTTACTTAAGGCACTAACATGTCTTTATGAAATCCGGGAATTTAACCCAAAGTACTATGTACTTCTACTCTTTTAAAACCTTAGGCAATTGATGCCTTAAAATCAATTTGCCTTCCATTAATTCACGCCATTTATCCTTACTTGTTTTGCTTAGAGTAAATCTCTCTTTTTAACCTTCCATGAGGCTATATAACCAACTTCCCATAAAGTCGTTATATTAACTTCATACTATAAATAAATTACATTTTTCCTATATACAAGGGACTTGTAGATTTAAAACGGAACAAGTATCATATACTTAAAAACACTCCAAGTCCCTTAACCTTGAAAACTTAAGACATACTTACTACTTTTAAAGAAGTGAGTAAATCCTAACTCCACCGACTGACACTTTAAAAACGAGTAAAGGATACCAAGGTCTTGTACGCTCACCGCATATATAGGTAAAACTATTCATGCTCAAGAGATAGGAAAGTTCCACATACCTCTTCTGGCCAATCCACTTGCTAAGTCCAAAATACCGCACGTAGTATGTCAACCTATAATGACCATAATACGCTTATTAACCTCTAGTTTCAACGTAGAATATTCCAAGTGCAAAGTCACTAAATTCTATGAAAAATCGCAAAGATTTCTTTGTTTCTACATACTTTGCCACCTTTTTCAAGGCCGAATTCAACATCCAAACGCCACTTTTAAGGCCTAACAATCCAAACAATTCAAAGGGGATTACAGAATCATTTTGAAATTTACTAGGTAGAGTGGTCGAGACATTGGGTGCCTAGGGCTCGATGCATATATACCTACAACGCCCAAATGCACGTATCGCACCAATTCAACAAAATTGTCAAAGCTTGGCTCTACTTTGTGAGTTCCCGCCAATTCTCCACACACTTCTTTGATATACTAGTGGATCGTATCGATCGTGTATGCTATCATGAAGCGGCTTTTCATTGATACGGGTCACGCCATAAGTAGCCTCAATCGATATGCAGATTGAACACAACAACATGGTTGGGGTATAGAAGGCAGCAATTTCTCACCCGCACTATAGTCAATGCATATCCGTAACCTACACCAACACATACATCCGACAAGGCGCAATGGAACTAGCTAAAGCGCCAACAGAGGGACAGATGACGACCGCAGCAGCTTGAAGCGGGTGATCAAAGACAGAGCCGCAATGCACAAATTTTTGCTCTGAGGTCCTATCATTCACACACCCAAAGGACTCGAGTCATTTAGAGTACATCATCGTACAAAATCAATACATGATCCAATGCACCAATAATTGAACAACTATACGCAGCGACATGATTATGAGATCTGCCACATCGACCAACTCAACTCTTTGGTCGATCGTTGGTCAATGTGTGATGCTCCAAATAAGCTCTACTTTGTATATCCTCCAAAGTACCTTTATAAAGAAAAGAGTTAGAGAGATGTGTCTTCACTAAAGTAAAATGCTCTCAACATTTTCCTCTAGTTGCTCTTCTATGTCTCCCTTCTTCTATGATTTTCACCAATCGACTATCACTGATTGTTCTTTGATCAATCCCATCTTACGGAGAAGTTTGTGTGTTTATTTCATGTTCACTTTAGTCGATTTGTTAAAGGAAAGTTTTCATCTTCTTTAACATCCAAGTTTTCATAGTATTGTGTATCCGTTGGTTCCGCCACTATCGAAGTGATTTAGTCCTAGTGTGAGTCATCTTCCTTCTTGCCATGAGGAAGAATATAAAGATTACGTCCAAGAGAAAGAAAGAGATTAGTTTGATTGCTCAAGATTTGAATTTTTCGAGTACAAATCCGGTGGTGGCAGCTTCCGGTGGTGTCCCGATAGCAACCTTGAACATTGTGGGGAAATCGGGTCAGGCGGGTGTAGCCGGGTCGAAAGCAGGTCAGGATGGTGGTTATGGATTGCAAGAGGGTCATGTTGGTGTTCATAAGTCGAGGATGCAATTCATTGAGTCTCCCAACTTTCCGGTGGCGACCTCAGGTGGTGTTCCAGTAGGAACCCTTGGCACTGGGGGGGAAAATGGGTCATGCGGGGGATCCTGGGTCGAAAGAGGGTATGAAGGGTGGTCCCGGGTTGCAGGGGGTTGTGATGGTGGTCATGGGTTGTGGATGCAACCCATGGTTCACCGGTCTATGATTTCTGAATCTGAAGGGGCCGGCAGACACTATAGATGCCAAGGAAAAAGAGGGTCACGTGGTTTGTCCCGGGTTGATAGCGGGTCAGGTGGGTGGGCATGGGTCAAGGGCGAAGTCCATGGGTCACCAGACAATGGTTGTTGAGTCCAAGAATGCTTCATTTCCCATGGGCCTTGGAAATGCAAAGGTTGTGAAAGCCGAAGGGATTTTTATTCAAAAGAGATTTAGTAATTTGCAGCATTTAATTGATGCGGAAGCCAATGGCACGCCTCATTCAATGGTTGCCGATCCGGTTACCCAAGTCCCATGGATCTTCGTAAGGCAAATGATGCGAAGTCGAGGGTTTTCTCCAAAAGAGGCTTTTTCCTACCGGGCAACATGAGGTCAGAGAAGACGGTCGTGGGTCCCGAGTCGACGGGCGTCGTTGGTGGTCACGGCCTGAGTTGAAGTCCATGAGTCATCACCAAGCGTTGGAGAAGGTGATGGGTCTTCATTTCCCACAAACATTGGGAATGCAAGTTTTGCGGTTTCGTGAACGCCAACCCTTCTCGAGGAAGACGGGTCACACGGGTGGTACGGTCGGGCGCGGACAGATGGTGGTCACGGCCTGAGTTGAAGTCCATGAGTCATCAGCCGGGACGGAGAAGCGTGATAAGTTTTCATTTCCCACGATCATCGGGAATGCAAGTTTTGCGGTTTCAAATGTTACCCTTCTCGAGGAAGACGGTCATACGGGTGGGTTCGGTCGGCGGGATGTAGATGACTACGGGTCGGGTGAAGTCCAAGAGCCATCAGTCAAGACTCCAAGAATTCAATGGAACATCATTTCCCATAAACATTGGCCATTCAAGAGTGGCGGATCCCAAAAGGTCACACCTTCGACCGATCCATGGGTACTCGACCAGTGTGGGTCTCAATGGAACCCCTTTCCCCATGAGCCTTGGAATTTCAAATGATGATAATACCAAGGGGTTTACTCTTCAAACGAGCCTTGGAAGATCAACCATTGTGGAAACGGAAGGGTCGTTTTTTCCCAAGACACCTAGGAATTCTGTTTTTGTCTCGACCGATGGAGCATTTAATGCCGAGGGACATGAGCCATTTATGGCAACCATTCCCAATAGTGCACAAGTCTTGACTTCCCCCACGAATGCAACTAATGCACCTACTGAGCGTGCAAATGATACTCGGGTACCACAACAAATTAATGAGTCTAATCCAACAAAGAAATCTTACGCGGAATCTTTACAAGTTCTCGCCTAGAATCAAAAGGACTTAAACTATAATTTGTCGAACAAAGGGGATGATGTGGAATTCGATGCAAATGACGAGGTTCCCTTTGTTGAAACTTGGGGATATTGTCTTATTGGGTGCTTCATGTCCTTTCCCGGACGCGAGGCATTAAATTCTATTGTTAAAAAACGGGAGTTAAGTGTAGAATCATCACGGACTATTTTCCGATTTATGACTAAACAAGATCGCATCACTGTGATTTCACGGTGGCCCTTATTCGACTTTTGGGAAAAATTTGATGTTAAAATCAGATGATAAGGACAATTTGCTCACGGATGATCTTTTCATGAACATCCCGGTTTGGGTGGTGCTTCATGATGTTCCTTTTTCTGCATGTCGCGATCCGGTTAAGTAATATCGCCTCACGCTGGGAAGCCTTGTATACGGACCAATTCACGAAGGAGAGGTCCAAATGAATTATGCACGGGTATTAATTGAAGTCAATGTTAGCAAGGAGCCGGTCACGGAATTTAATATTAAATTACCAAGCAATATCAAGTATGTTCAAAAGGTGGATTATGAGAATTATCCCGATTTTTGTTTTCATTGCAAAGTATTCGGGCATAACCATTCCAAGTGTAAGAAATTGGAGGAACATGTAACGCTTATGGAGACAATGAGCACTCATGAGCCAATGGTTGTTTTTACAGCGAAAGAGATCCAAAATGGTTGGTGTTAATAAACCTACACGCTCACTTCAAACCAACCCCCTCTTTGTCCGACTACCAGTCGGTGGATCATTGAACAATGTAGTGGACATGGATGTGAGGACTAAGGGGGTACCTAATACGTCTTTGATTCCGATTGCTTTTAGAGGTGCTCCGGTGTCAAGGCAGGGAGATGAGGATGGATGGCATGAGGTTACTCCAAGAAAGAATTTCCAAAGAAATGAGTAAAGTTGCAAGTATGAAGATTGGAGGAGCATTTCATTACCCCCCGATTTCCAAAGAAACGGGTTCATCTCCCGAGTGATGCTATTATGAACAAAGCCAAGCAGCAAGTTTGAGAAGTGGAAGAGTATTTATGATTTAATCCCCTCTTGTAGCGTCACCTCTGAGTGAACACCTCATCCCTCCTTCATTTCTTATTTTGTGTTACGTTGAGGATTGAGAACCTTCAATGAGTGATTGTAGTTCCCTGTTCCTTTTTTAGTAATAATATTTTCATTTACCCGGAAAAAAAAACAAAGTACCCGCCTTATCAGCCACCACCGCCATCACCACCATACTTAAATCGTTGTCATTGTTTATGTAAGTCTTCTTCCCTTGCTTTACTTTTTCACATTGGGGACAATATGTTAACTAAGTTTGGGGGAGTCTTACTGTTTTGTGTTTGTAGTATTTAATTGTTTTATGTTTAGTTATTTTTTATTGTTAGTGTCTTTGTTTTAGTATCTTGTGTCAATGAGTCAAGTTAATAATAATATTCAATGAGATTGAGTGATCATGTTATACCCCGTATTTCCAGAGTATGTACGTGGGGGACGTACGTAGAAATTTTCGAACTTCTTTAGGCTTGGCCGAATTCTTTTGTGCACAACACCCGGTTAGAGTCGTTTTTAAACGCTTTCACGCCTTTCGTAGGGAATTTCCGCCATGTCATTTATGATTTTTTGCGATTTTTCCGAGAGACGAACATTTTGGATCAACGGAGGGTGACATGTCACCTCACATCGAAGGCTCGACGGCAACCATGGCTTGACTTGGACGATTTTGGACCACTTTAGTTGGTAGGATATTTTGTGCAAGTTGTGTGGTAGATGGATAAGGTCCACATGGTTGAAATCTAGCCCTACACTTGCCTTACACTTGGTTGAATCTTGGCCATTGGTTGGCCAATTCTGACCTATAAATACCCCACCCTTTGGAAGACTTCTTCATCCAAAAATCTTCCTAAGTCTCAAGTTCTCTTCCTCCTCCTCAGGTAGTTCGCCCACCACCCCTCTTCCCTTGTGAGGCCTTGTGGCCGAGAAACCCCTACCCTTTCATGAGTACTAGCCGAGAGCACCACCTCCTACTGGTGCTAGCCGGGTACCCCTAGCCTAGTTGTTTTCAGATAATACCCTTTGTTATGGTATAGAAATACTCTTCTAGTATCGTTATAATGTCCAAATACTTTAGCCCAAATACCTTGTAGTACTTTCCAAAGTACCTTTTGTAAAAACCCTAAAATACGATTATACTTTCCTTTAGCCTCTAAACGAAACCCTAAGGAAATCTTCACCCGTAGTTGAAGTTGTAAGTGTTGGTTAGAACTTCTAAGGGTTGTTTGGAGCACTTTGAGGAGCTAAACCTTGCTCGTGAGCGACATTAAACTCGGATAATTTTGGGCTTATCGAGGTAAACACTACTCGCCCTTCTATTGTAATTGAATTACTCGTTGTTAGAATATATAGTTGAAGATACTATATATGTAATCAACTTAGTATTGTGGCAATGTCTTTTGACTTAAGCCCAAGAATAAAGAATCGAATCGAATCAGAATTACATAGATCAGACATAAGACTTGTATAGCATACCGCGTAGTAGAATTGTACACGCCCGTTAGACGTGTAAACCCCTCGTTGGCTTGCAGCCTCGATAGAGAGAGATTTACGCCGCTGCGGGAGGTCGCCGAATTTTCTCGTAGAATATGGAACGCTGAGATCTAGATGTTAATAGACGCCAGGCCTTTATAGGTGAAAGTACTAAGAGTAGCGTGATTCTACCTTCGGCGGAAAGTGGCTAGCGCGTTGTAGTACTTGAGCTTTTTGCTTATTGTCGATAATCGCCGCGAGGTATGTGAACCTCTTCCTATCTCTTCTAGCATGATATACGTGAACTATGTAGTACGGCAGACGCATACGTGTTAACCGTGGTTTCGATTAGTTTTTAAACATAAAGTGTTATAACGCTTTACGGGAAGTCGTTATAACACTTTACGAGGTAAGAAAATACTTGTGGTTTTAAAAGGTAATCGATGTGAATTATAACCGCTTGTTATAATAAAGAACTTTGTATTTCAAAAGATTTATAAATCGTTTTGAAGGAGAGTAACACTTGGTTTTAAAGGTTTTAAAAAAGAGTTATACTAGCTTTACGGGAGTTAGGTATATTGTCTTAAGAGAGGTAAAGAAAATGGTTTATCATGTTAAGTTAAGAGACTTGATCTTATAAGATAAGAGACTTAACTTATTTGTTTTAATGTGAATGTTTGTGTGAAACCTCATTCGTGAGTAATGAGTACTTGGTTTTATTTAAAGTGGAATGATGTTTTACCGATTTCGAAATCGTAACGTATCGACAAACCATCGCAGTTAATAAAGGAAAATGTATTAAGTAATGAAGTATTATTAAAACCAAGAGAAACCTCCATCCGCATAGAAACTAAGACGAGACAAAATGATATTACATTTTCTAGATCATGGTCACAGAATAAGATTGTTATAAACAAGAATAACCTACTCCCATATATGGCATATGTTACTCAAATGTTTTAAAAGAGATTAAGACTATGAGTTATGAAACCTTTCTAAAATAAGTGACTTAGGCATTTGAAATTAGGCAAACTTGAACGCTGGGAAAATAATGTTGTTACTTGATTTTAAAAAGGGGAAGTATTTTGTTTACTTAATAAGATAGTCACTATTTTAATACTACGTATCAGGTGACTTATGTGAAAGAAACGGATCTTTTAAGCGGTTTAACGTAAGTAGTACTTTTCAGGTTAAAACCCTGACTTTGGCATAAAACGGCGTACTGAGTGATGTATAACTTGCCTATGCTTGTCAGGTGAAACTTGCCTATGCTTGTTGTTGTGAAACTTGTCTATGCTTGTTGTTGTGAAACTTGCCATGCTTGTTGTTGTGAAACTCGCCTATGCCGCGATTATAGCCTTTGTTACGCAAGCGTGGTGTTTCGTTACCGCCTCTCGACAGAGGGCCGCTGACTTGTCGAGAACTTACTCGACGCGGCCGCGTGATGGAGAATTCCACGTATGTTTCCATTTTGATTATCGTCTTGTTGTTGATGTCACATGGACATGTCTACACCGACGCAGATTCCGGCACGCGGCCACGTTGATTACCCGATATATGGTTATTACCGCAACATGGACGGTTCTACACCGATGCAAGATTCCGGCACGTGGCTACGCGCAGGTTGACCACCCAAGATATTGTTATCGAGGTTACACGGGCATGTCTACACCGGCGCAAGATTCCGGTACGTGGCCACGCGCCTTGATTATTATTGTTGCATCACGATACGCCTACACCGACGCAAAGATTCGGCACGCGCCATGACGCGAACATGACGGATGTTGGCGCGAGACCCATAGTTATATTTGAGTGGTGACTTGAGGGCGCGAGTCCCCGACTTGATCGCTTTATGTTGCTGCATCGATTTTGGTTATCATACACGTCTCCTCGCTTTAGGCTATTATGATTTCATTTACGATTTGACGCTTTCACATACTGTACTGCCAGACCGACTCTCGGGGCCGCTCATGCCGCAGTAGAGGTACATCTGGCCGTGGATCCCCGCCTTAGGATCTCATTTCAAATGTTGAAAGCCTTCCTTCGAGGCTTATCTTTGCATGCTTCCTCGAGTTGTAGGTTCTGTACATTCGTGGTACGCGCCCGCCCCGCCATAGTTGTTGTAAATCTTAGAGGTCTCAGAGTAATCGCTGTAAGGTGGTTTGTAAAAAGGATAACTGCTCGTGTTTTTATGTATATACAAGGCAACTGCTTTGGTTGGCCTGCTTATTTATTATATTTCGTTTCATGACTCGTGTTTTATTTTTCCGCGGTTTTCTCGATGTTGTATCACTAGGGTGCCCGGGTAAGGCACCGAACCGCCCGTTCGGGCGCAAAGTGGTATCGTGAGCGCTTAGTCCTCTGAAAGTGTCTACGCACCGCGTTCAGTAGTAGTCTTGATTATCGCGTGTCGCACCACATCTATAATCGTGAGGCTATAGGACATGTAGGATCGTTTCTATTCTTCTCATTCCGAGATCGTGCCTTAGAGCCGAGTTGTAAGTCGACCCTCCGATGTGTTTCATTTTACCGCTATGCCTCCGCGCAGCGCGACCAAGACTCAGATGGCAAGGCAGCCGAGGAGTCGCAGTGGGATACAGAGGAGCACGAGGCCTGTGCCCTGGCCAAGACTGGAGACAAGCAGCCCGACGGCGAAGTTTCGGACGCCACAAAGACCAAATAGGTTTAGAGCCGCAGCCGGGCCGATGAGACTACAAGACTGAGCCTCCACCCCACACCGAGCAGTGAGACGGGTCACGAGATGGCCCGCTTATCGCCGTGGTCAGGCCGATATGAGGATAGGCCGGACGCAGCAGCCTAGCCCAAAGAAGACCGTGCACCCGAGAGCGTATAGCCTGAGGCTACGAGATTTCTCGAGTTGTAGCCCGCCGCAGTTCTACGGGTCGAGGCTCGAGGATGATCCGCAGGAGTTCATCCGCCGCCATGCAGGATCACGCGTGATCAAGGCTTCAGAGACCGAGTCAGGACCTTCGGTTCGCATCGGCCGCGTGATACCGCAGCCGATCGTTTGATTCGCGAGCTTTCCGGAGAGCATGCACTCCAGCAGATGGGATGAGTTTTCGGGCTTTTTCTCACGCACTTCTTGCCTCCGCAGACGGCGAGGGCACGGCCGACAAATTTTTGTTATCGAGACAGAGAGGCGACCGCCGTGAGTACAATGTCGAAGTTCGATTCTTTCGCTCGAGCACGCCCTCGCGCTTGTCGCAGATATGGAGGATAGGTGCATCGCCACGCCACCGGCTAGATGATTATATGGCCGAGTCTTGTGCGGGTGTTTCTTCACCGCATGGACATTGCCCGCGATTCGTGCTCATGACTGGGTGCGGCGAGCGCAGAGATCGACGCAGCGGACCGCCACAGGAAGGCCAAGACGGCCGGATGTTTTGGCGACTTTCGAGGCGGACCGCCTCAGCAGCAGACTAGTTATGTACCTCCGCCATTGCAGAGTGGTCCTCCGCAGCCATCGGGACCCTTGGGATATTCAGAGCAGTCGTGGCTCCTGTGTTTCGATGTTCGCGAGCAGGGCGTTGCCGACGCATACCCCCTACCTCGTGGTCGATGTGGTAGACCGCATTTCGGGAGTGTCGTAGTACCAAGGGAGCTTGTTATTCTTGCGCCAACAGGCCATATGACGAGAGACCGTCCCGACTGTGGGTAGCGCTGTAGATAGCACAGACTACTGTGAGCGCGGGCCACTGAGAGGTCGCGTGGAAGTTCTCGCTTTAGCGGCCTCGAACCGCCTAGTTTCGTGTATATCCTAACCTCGTAGATACTTGTATATATTGATGTTAATGATGTGTTAAGTGTTATGTTCGGATAGCTTTGTGCTATAGTGTGATTTAAAAATCGTTAGCGTGAGACGGAAGTGGTAGCTTCCGACGTGTTCCGTCGGCGAGCGAAGTCAGCGCCACAGCTGGTCGGGTCAGCTATGTTCGGGCCAACCCGCGCCCCGCTTCGGCGGCGGTCACCAGGTGGTCCCGCCAGCGGCAGGTCACGAGGGTGCTAGGCCCAAGTTTAGATGACCATCGATGAGTTCATAGATATGTTCGACTGCATCAGTTCGTAAGGCCGAGAATGGCCTTAGAGGAAATCGAGGGTAGTAAGATGACCAAGTTTCGAGGTAGTAACCCAAGGGTTGGAAACGTAACGCCGACTAAGTGTGGTACGGATACTGAAAGAGCTCGAGTGTTCGAGAAGCGGTACGACGAAGTTGTGGAGAAGTGAACGCGCGATCGCTTTCTTGGGGAACGAGGTGCGAAGGAGTATATTTTAGACTCGTGGGGACTTTTGTGCTAACCGAGGTGGTTCCTCGTTGGCGTGGATTTGGGTTTTGGCGCGCATGTTATTTTGCGGCCAGCGTGGCATGTTTGATTCTCGTAAGTATAGTAGTGAAGACTATACCGACGCACGCTTGTTTTGAGATTCTTAAGGAACATTCGACGAATGTTTCTACGAAGGGAGAATGTTATACCCCGTATTTCCGCAGTATGTACGTGGGACGACGTAGAAATTTTCGAACTTCTTTAGGCTCGCCAATTCTTTTGTGCACAACACCCTGTTAGAGTCGCTTTTCGACTAAACGCTTTCACGCCTTTCGTAGGGGAATTTCCGCCATGTCATTTATGATTTTTGCGGATTTTTCCGAGAGACTAAACATTTTGGATCAACGAGGGTGACATGTGTCACCCTCACATCGAAGGCTCGACGGCAACCATGGCTTGACTTGACGATTTTGGACCACTTTAGTTGGTAGGATATTTTGTGCAAGTCGTGTGGTAGATGGATAAGGTCCACATGGTTGAAATCTAGCCCTACACTTGCCTTACACTTGGTTGAATCTTGGCTATTGGTTGGCCAATTCTTGACCTATAAATACCCCACCCTTTGGAAGACTTCTTCATCCAAAAATCTTCCTAAGTCTTGAAGTTCTCTTCCTCCCTCCTTGTGTAGTCTGGTCCACCACCCCCTCTTCCTCAGAGGCCTCAGGCCGAGAAACCCCTACCCCTTGTGAGTACTAGCCGAGAGCACCACCCCTCCTAGTGGTGCTAGCCGGGTACCCCCTAGCCTAGTTGTTTTCGTGATAATACCCTTTGTTATGGTATAGAAATACTCTTCTAGTATCGTTATAATGTCCAAATACTTTAGCCCAAATACCTTGTAGTACTTTCCAAAGTACCCTTTGTACGAAAAACCCTAAAATACGATTATACTTTCCTTTAGCCTCTAAACTAAACCCTAAGGAAATCTTCACCCGTAGTCAAGTTGTAAGTGGTTGGTTAGAACTTCTGGGGTTGTTCGAGCACTCTGAGCAGAGCTAAACCTTGCTCAGAGCGACATTAAACCTGATAATTTTGGGCTTATCGAGGTAAACACTATCGCCCTTCTATTGTAATTGGAATTACTCGTTGTTAGAATATATAGTCAAGTGATACTATATATAGAATCAACTTAGTATTGTGGCAATGTCTTTTGACTTAAGCCCAAGAATAAAGAATCGAATCGAATCGTAATTACATAGATCAGACATAAAGAGACTTGTATAGCATAGCCGTAGTAGAATTGTACACGCCCGTTAGACGTAAACCCCTCGTCAAGCCGTACCACCGATAGAGAGAGATTTACGCTGCTATGGAGGTGCCACTAATTTTCAGAGAATATGGAACGCCGAGATCTAGATGTTAATAGACGCCAGGGTCGTTATACCGTATTTCCGCAGTATGTACGCGAGGACGCACGTAGGAAATTTCAACTTCAAGTAAGGCTTCGCCGAATTAATGTTTGTTCACAACACCCGCTTGGAGTCGCTTTGACTAAACGCTTTCACAAATTTTCGTAGGGAATTTCCGCTATGTCATTTTTATTTTTTGGATTTTTCCGAGAGACGAACATTTTGGATCAACAAGAGGGCGCCACTGGCACCCTCTCATCAGGACTCAAACGCCCTTAGGACGAAATGGACAAGAGTGAGCACGCTTTTTGTGCCTTTGAAAAGTCAAGGGTTGGTAGGATATTTGTGTTTGCAAATCCTAGCCCTACACTTGCCTAACACACGGATTGATCTTGGCCTTTGGTTCGCCATCCCTTGACCTATAAATACCCCTTAAGGTCAAGACTTCTTCATCCAAAATGCCTAAGTCTCGAGAGCCTTCCTCCCCTTTGTGTGAGTTCGCCGAGAGCACCCCCTCTGTGGTGCTAGCCGAGAGTGTACCCTCCCCTCGCCGAGAGTACCCCTAGCGGGTAGGCCAGGCATACACCCCCTAGCCTAGTTGCTTTCATAATACCCTCTCTTGTAGAAATACTCAAAAGTATTGTTATAATGCCCAAATTACCTTAGCCATATACCTTGTTGTATTCTAAGGTTATACCTATACAAAAGCCCGTAAATACTATTATACTTCCCGTCACAATACAAACCGAAACCCTAGGAAAATCTCCATGGTTAGTTGAGTAGTAAGTAGAAGTTGGTTAGAACTTCTAAGGGTTGTTTGGAGCGGGTCGAGCGCGGAGTCGAGCCAAACGATTGCCCAGATCGACTTTATACTTGGATAATTACGGGCTTATCGAGGTAAATATCTTGTCCTCTATTGTAATTGGAAATTACATATCAGAATATATAGTCAAGTATACTATATATAGAATCAACGTAGTTATCGGCAATGCCTTTGACTTAAGCCCGACAATACTTACTAGAATGTCTTCGCGACTTAAGCCTATTTAAAGAAGAATACCGAATCAGAATTACATAGGGTTGTATTACAAGAGACTCTGTAGTAGTACCGCGAGTAGAATTGCACTGCTAGTGTTAGATGCATAAACCCCGCTGGCTCGATAGCCTACTCGATAAAGCGAGAGATTTACGCCGTCATGGGGAGGCGCCAATTTTCTCAGAATGTTCTACGGCGGATCTAAACACTAATGTCGCCGTGGCCTTATAGGTCAAGTACTACGCAGGCGCGATCTACTTGGCTTACGAGTAGCCGACGGTTGGAAGTACTTGAGCGTGTCGCTATTAGTCGATACTGTCGCGAGGTACGCGACCTCTTCCTATCTCTTCTAGCATGATATGTGTGAACTATGTAGTACGGTAGACGCATACGTGCTAAATGTATTTGATTGATTTAAAACATAAAGGTTATAACGGCTTTACGAAGTCATATAATAGCTTTATGTGGATAAGCACATACTTTGTGGTTTTTAAAAAAGGTAACTGATTTGAATAATAACTGGCTTGATATGTGTTAATAAAGAACTTGAAGCATTTCAAAAGATCTATGAATCGTTTTGAAAGTATGAGTATTATTTGGTTTTTGAAAACTTAAGAGTTATACTAGCTTTATGGGAAGTTAGGTATAACGCTTAAGAATGTTTTACCGATTTCGAAATCGAATGTGTATCGACAAACCATCGCAATACATTAATAAGGAAATGTTTTGAATAATTAAGTATTATTAAAACCAGAGAAACTTCCATCCGCATGTAAGCTAAGATGAGACAAAATGATATTTCCTAGATCATGGTCATTGTAATAAGATTGTAATAAACAAGAATATCCTACTCACATATAAGGCTTGGGTTTCTCGATTGTTTAAAGGAGAATTATATTCTTAAATGAATAAGACTATGAACTACTAAACCTTTCTAAAAATGAGAAACTTGAACATCGAAAAGAACGTTGCTACTTGATTTTACAAGGAGAAGTAATTGATTTACTTTAAAAGATAATCACTCTATTTTCATATACTACGGGTATTGCAAAGTAACGATCTTTTAAAGAGTTAATGTATGAGGTACTTTGGGGATAAAACCCGATCTTGTTAATCATATAGTAGAAAGTACCTTGTGTGAACAACTTGATTGTATTGGCTTGTGATAGCCTTGTAATACTTTCTTGATTGCTTTGATAAGCAAACGTGTTAGACGCTACGCGTGTTAGTATCTTGCGATGTTTGTGTAAAGGGGTTTCTCGATTGTGCTTATTAACTATCGGGCCGTTATGATAGTATTGTGGCATTCATCTCGAGATGATTCCGGTTAAGCCGCCTCCGACGCGGGTAGACTCAGCGGTCGACGGACCTATGATTCGAGAATACCTCACGCAGTCCCGGCCTACGCGAGCTACGAGTTCCGTGTTAGCGTGACGCCCTTACGGGCACGCGTCCATGTGGCCACGCGACTAAGTCCGTGACGACGCCGGAGTAGCACCGACGCGGAATACCTCACGCGGCCGACGAGATTGGCCTACGCGGAGTCAGCGGGGTTCCGTGGTTAGACGCGCATATCGACATCGCGCAAGTGGCCGCCTTTGATCACGTGACGGTTCAGACAGATCTTATGATACGCTTCATGACCTTGTTGGTACCGTGGGTTTTTAGTAGTCGCTATGCCTTCGCATTTACCCCGCACGCTTATTATGACACGTGGGACCCGTGTTCATGCGTGTTCCTTCGTGTTTTTATATCATAGATCGCCAGCTGGCGGGAAGGTATTCCACGCATGATTGATGTTGTGGGCCCGAGACCCATTGTTATACTTCGAGTGATGACTGAGGGCGTGATTCCCCGACTCGACACGATCGCTTGTTGTAAATCGTAGTTCGTTATCATACATGTCTCTCGCTTATATGATCGCTTATGATTTCATTTACGTGATGTATTTTCGGGCCACATACTCTGCACTGTAGATCGACCTCCTCGGGCCGCGCTCATGCCGCAGTCGAGGTACACCGCCGCTGATCCTAGCTCGTGGTCACGCCAGCTTGGGAAGCTCCGCTTCTCCGAGGCTTATCACGTATAGTCCTCGTCGCCGTAAGTGTTTACATTCGTGGGGTTTGGCGGGCCCCGCCCCGCCATCGTTGTCGATCATTTCTGTGAGGTCCGTAGTAATCGCAAGCGTGGCTCAGGAAAAGGATTAAACTGCTCATTTGTAAAAGTTGTTATTTATATATGCCAAAAGGCAAGTTTTCTCGACATCGCTTTGTACTTCACTTGTTTCATGTATATGTTTTATGTTCCGCCGACATTACTCGATGTTGTGTCACTAGGGTGCCCGGTAGGCACCGCCACGCCCGCCGTCGTGACAAAAGTGGTATCGTGAGCGCTTAATCCTCTGAAAGTGTCTACGCGCATCAGATCAAGAGAGTCTTGATTATCGCGTGTCGCGCACTACATCAATAATCGTGAGGCTATAGGATATTTAGATTGGTTTCTATTCTTCTCACTCGAGATCGCGCCTTAGAGTCAGGTTGTAAGTCGACCCTCCGACGAAATTCTTTCCCTTATCGCTATGCCTCCGCAGCAGGCAACCCGCCCGTGAGGGCAAGGCACTGGCGAGTCGCGAGTAAAGTACGCAGGTTACGCGGGCACAGCCCAATTATCACCTGGGTGGTGCTTCATTCGGGAGTTCACGACGCCACTAGCCCCAAAGAAAGTTAAGCACGACTACAGCAGCTCCTATCGCGACTATGATATTTCAACCTTCGCCCACGCATCGAACGTGAATATAGATCGCAAAGAGGCAACCTCGCATTAGCTATGATTTGGCTACCGAGAGTATACCGATGTACCGCGAGTCTCGAGGACTATCTAAAAGAGGGTTGTGCAAGAGTAATTCTTCGCTGCTCGAGTATGGCCTGTACGCTTATGCGCAGCAGCCGGAAGCGAGATCGACGGTTAACGGCGACGCAGAGGAGGGCCAGAGCAGCAGCGACCTTTGGTAACTTTCGAGGCAAGTCGCCACCAACAGATTTGATATGCACCTCCGCCAGCAGAGTGGTCTTCCACTGATATCGTGACGCTCGGGTGCGCAGGAGTTGGTCAACCTGTGGCTTCCGCTCACAGCGATGCACGCCATCCCGGAATGTCATCTTTAGGTCGGGTACTTGTTGCACGCATGACCGCCGTGGTCCGTGTCGGCGAGTGTCCTTGTAGGAGGACTTAGCCTTCGTGATCGCGGTAGTTTGTCATCTCCTCAATGCGCGCACTCACGGTGTTTGATTAGAACGACTAAGGAGCGAAGCAAAGAGATATAGATATATCTTTAACCCTCTAGAGTTTTGTTTACGTGATAAGGTGAGTATACCTTAAGTGTTATGTTCTCGATAGCAGGTGTTAGTTGTGATTAGAAATCTCGTTAGTTAACCGAGAAAGATTTATGGCGGATAGATAAGGTGTAAGCCTTAGAATGTTTTACTAAAAGACCGTATATGTAAGGCCAACTCGAGTAAACGTGAAGTGATATGTTTGATACTTATAGGAGTGCATAGTGCACGCGAGCTATGTTTGTGGATAAGTCCCCGAGTAGTATGGAATGAAAGAGGGTAGCCGAGCTACAAGACCGCTAGGTTTTCGTAACGTGATTAGCGAGAGTTTTCCTTCGGGAACTAGTACGACGCGCTGCCGTCGGCCTGCCGAGGCCACGCCGCGTCAACCCGCGCAGTTTGGGCGCGGGTCAGTTTGTGGTGGTCCCGCTTCAGGTAGCCACGAGGGTGTTAGGCCCATGTTCGCTAACCGCATTTAACTCGTGGACGCGTCGACCAATGGTCGGGCCGACGGGGCAGCCCATCGTGTTCTTCTGGCCGACCGCTACTCTACCGTGTTGAGTTATCGAAGGTTGTAAGGTCGCACGGTGCCTACCTTCACCTTATGTCGCATGCTGAAGCCTGTGTCAGGCTATTTTCGCTTTCTAAAAGTTTTACCAGCAGGTTAAGAACTCGACGAGTCTCGACCGCATTCGCCCCGCCGCGCTGGATTTCGCGGTAGTCGCGGGATTGTTGTCTCATGTGGAGAGTGTTTAAGCTACCATTTCGTTGTTCTGATGTTGCCTTTGAAGCCTTGTAGGGGCGAAGTGTAAATTGCCTGGCCGATTGGTTCGATGTTGGCAAGGTTCGCTTAGTTGGTTCAGCTTGTTCCAGCAGATCGCGAGAGAGTAAAGCTTGTCTAGAAGAGGTTCCGCACTGCAGAAATCGTATGCGATAATCGGCGACGACGCCAGAGTTCGTGCCGACGGTCGGTCTTCTTGAAAATACCACCCCGGTCAGTGTGACGAGTTTGGAATACGAGAGGACTTAGCCCGAGTTACTTGGGCCCTTTGAGTCCATGTGAAGAATAGGCCGTTTATATGTTAGCATTTGCCGTCCGACTTAGGAGGCAAGCGGCCCAATGCTCGTGTTATGTTCGGAAAGTATCGAGATCCATCCGCAGTGTTCCCGCTAATGACGACCACGTTAGAGATAGTAACCTGCAGTTTTGGAACCAAGCAAGATCGTAAACGTGGTAAGAGTTCGAGTGTACGATACCTCGTGGATCGCACGTAGTCCGGCATAATTTGTCGGGTCGCCGAGTGACACTAGAACCTCGCGCAAAGTGACAAAAGTGGTATCGGAATAAGCGAGCATGTATGGCGCAGCATAGACGTGATCATTTCTTTTGTAAGGAGAAGGCGCGAAGGAAGTATATTTTAAACCCCGTGAGAAGTGTTTTACGCGACGTTAGAGGTGTTTCTCGTGGAATTGACGGAGGTATTTTGCTTGGGTGTTTCCGTGCCGACGTGGCGTGTTTGTTTTCGTAAGTATAGTAGTGAAGACTATATCGCGCACGCTTGTTTTGAGATTTAGAAGGAACATTCGACGAATGTTTCTGCGAGGAGAATGTTATACCTCGTATTTCCGCAGTATGTACGCGAGGACGCACGTAGGAAATTTCAACTTCAAGTAAGGCTTGGCCGAATTAATGTTTGTTCACAACACCCGCTTGAGTCGTTTTTGACAAACGCTTTCACCTTTCGTAGGGAATTTCCGCTATGTCATTTTTATTTTTTGCGGATTTTTCCGAGAGACGAAACATTTTGGATCAACAAGAGGCGCCACTTGGCACCCTCTCATCGTGGACTTGAAACGCCCCAGGACGAAATGGACAAGAGTGGAGCACGCTTTTTGTGCCTTTGAAAAGTCAAGTGGTTGGTAGGATATTTGTGTTTGCAAATCCTAGCCCTACACTTGCCTAACACACGGATTGATCTCGCCTTTGGCCATCCCTTGACCTATAAATACCCCCTTAAGGTCAAGACTTCTTCATCCAAAATGCCTAAGTCTCGAGAGCCTTCTCCTCCCCTTTGTGTGAGTTCGCCGAGAGCACCCCCTCTGTGGTGCTAGCCGAGAGTGTACCCTCCCCTCGTCGAGAGTACCCCTAGTGGGCAGTAGGCCGAGGGTATACACCCCCTAGCCTAGTTGCTGCTGTGATAATACCCCCTCTTGGTAGAAATACTCAAAAGTATTGTTATAATGCCCAAATTACCTTAGCCATATACCTTGTTGTATTCTAAGGTTATACCTATACAAAAGCCCAGAATACTATTATACTTCCCACTACAAAACCGAAACCCTAGGAAAATCTCCATGGTTAGTCGAGTAGTAAGTAGAAGTTGGTTAGAACTTCTAAGGGTTGTTTGGAGCGGGTCGAGCGCACGAGTCGAGCTAAACGATTGCCCAGATCGACTTTATACTGATAATTATGGGCTTATCGAGGTAAATATCTTGTCCTCTATTGTAATTGGAAATTACATATTGTAGAATATATAGTTGAAGTATACTATATATAGAATCAACGTAGTTATCGCAATGTCTTTTGACTTAAGCTCGATAATACTTACGGCAATGTCTTCGCGACTTAAGCCTATTTAAAGAAGAATACCGAATCAGAATTACATAGGTTGTATTACAAGAGACTCGTGTAGTAGTACCGTGGAGTAGAATTGTACCCGTAGTGTTAGATGCATAACCCCTGCTGGCTTGATAGCCTACCGATAAAGCGAGGAGATTTACGCTGTCATGTGGGAGGTGTCGCGAATTTTCTGTAATGTTCTACGGCGGATCTAAACACTAATAAGCGCCTTGTGGCCTTATAGGTCAAGTACTACGCGTGGCGCGATCTACTGGCTTAGGAGTAGCCGACGGTTGGAAGTACTTGGAGCGTGTTGCTATTAGTCGATACTCGCCGCGAGGTACGTGGACCTCTTCCTATCTCTTCTAGCATGATACGTGTGAACTATGTAGTACGGCAGACGCATACGTGCTAAATGTATTTGATTGATTTAAAACATAAAGTGTTATAACGGCTTTATGGGAAGTCTGTTATAATAGCTTTACGTGGATAAGCACATACTTTGTGGTTTTTAAAAAAGGTAAATCGATTTGAATAATAACCGCTTGATATGTGTTAATAAAGAACTTGAAGCATTTCAAAAGATCTATGAATCGCTTTGAAAGTATGAGTATTATTTGGTTTTTGAAAACTTAAGAGTTATACTAGCTTTATGGGAAGTTAGGTATAACGCTTAAGAATGTTTTATCGATTTCGAAATCGTAATGTGTATCGACAAACCATCGCAAATACATTAATAAGGAAATGTTTTGAATAATTAAGTATTATTAAAACCAAGAGAAACTTCCATCCGCATGTAAGCTAAGATGAGACAAAATGATATTTCCTAGATCATGGTCATTGTAATAAGATTGTAATAAACAAGAATATCCTACTCACATATAAGGCTTGGGTTTCTCGATTGTTTAAAGGAGAATTATATTCTTAAATGAATAAGACTATGAACTACTAAACCTTTCTAAAAATGAGAAACTTGAACATCGAAAAGAATGTTGCTACTTGATTTTACAAGGAGAAGTAATTGATTTACTTTAAAAGATAATCACTCTATTTTCATATACTATGGGTATTGCAAAGTAACGTATCTTTTAAAGAGTTAATGTATGAGGTACTTTGGGGATAAAACCCGATCTTGTTAATCATATAGTAGAAAGTACCTTGTGTGAACAACTTGATTGTATTGGTTTGTGATAGCCTTGTAATACTTTCTTGATTGCTTTGATAAGTAAACGTGTTAGGATGCTACGGTGTTAGTATCTTGTGATGTTTGTGTAAAGCGGGTTTCCTCGATTGTGCTTATTAACTATCCGTTATGATAGTATTGCGGCATTCATCTCGAGATGATTCCGGTTAAGCCCTCCGATGCGGGTAGACTCAGCGTCGATGGACCTATGATTCGAGAATACCTCACGCAGTCCCGGCCTACGCGAGCTACGAGTTCCGTGTTAGTGTACGCCCTTACGGGCACGCGGTCCACGTGGCCACGCGACTGAAGTCCGTGACGACGCCGGGAGTAGCTACCGACGCGGAATACCTCACGCGGGCCGATGAGATTGGCCTACGCGAGTCAGCGGGGTTCCAGGTTAGACGCGCAGACATCGATATCGCGCAAGTGGCCGCTTTGATCATGTGACGGCCTAGACAGATCTTATGATACGCTTCATGACCTTGTTGGTACTATGGGTTTTTAGTAGTCCGCTATGCCTTCGCATTTACCCCGCATGCTTTATTATGACACGCGGGACCTCGTGTTCATGCAGTGTTCCTTGGTGTTTTTATATCATAGATCGCCAAGGCGGAAGGTATTCCACCGCATGATTGATGTTGTGGGCCCGAGACCCATTGTTATACTTCGAGTGATGACTGAGGGCGTGATTCTCGACTTGACATGATCGCTTTGTCAGAATCGTAGTTTGGTTATCATACATGTCTCTCGCTTTATATGATCGCTATGATTTCATTTACGATGTATTTTCGCCACATACTCTGCACTGCAGATCGACTTCTTCGGGCCGCTCATGCCGCAGTCGAGGTACACCGCCGTTGATCCTAGCTCGTGGTCACAGCTTGGTTGGGAAGCTCCGCTTCTCCGAGGCTTATCGTGTATAGTCCCCGTCGTCGTAAGTGTTTACATTCGGGGTTTGGCGGGCCCCGTCCCGCCATTGTTGTCGATCATTTCTAGAGGTCCGTAGTAATCGCTGTAAGTGTGGTTTGTGAAAAGGATTAAACCGCTCATTTGTAAAAGTTGTTATTTATATATGCCAAAAGGCAAGTTTTCCTCGACATCGCTTTGTACTTCACTTGTTTCATGTATATGTTTTATGTTCCGCTGACACTCGATGTTGTGTCACTAGGTGCCCGGTAAGGCACCAACACGCCCAGCTTTCGGTCGTGATGGCCTTTATAGGTGAAAGTACTAAGAGTAGCGTATTCTACTCGAGGAGTGGAAAGGGCTAGCGCGTTGTAGTACTTGGAGCTTTTTGCTTATTGTCGATAATCGCCGCGAGGTATGTGAACCTCTTCCTATCTCTTCTAGCATGATATGTGTGAACTATGTAGTACGGTGACGCATACGTGTTAACCGTGTTTGATTGTTTTTAAAACATAAAGTGTTATAACGCTTTATGGGAAGTTGGTTATAATAAACTTTATGTAGGTAAGAAAATACTTGTGGTTTTAAAAGGTAATCACGTGAATTATAATCGGCTTGTTATAATAAAGAACTTTGTATTTCAAAAGATTTATAAATCGCTTTTGAAGGGAGAGTAACACTTGGTTTTAAAGGTTTTAAAAAAGAGTTATACTAGCTTTATGGGGAGTTAGGTATAATGTCTTAAGAGAGGTAAAGAAAATGGTTTATCATGTTGAAGTTAAGAGACTTGATCTTATAAGATAAGAGACTTAACTTATTTGTTTTAATGTGAATGTTTGTGTGAAACCTCATTCGTGAGTAATGAGTACTTGGTTTTATTTAAAGGAATGATGTTTTACCGATTTCGAAATCGTAATGTGTATCGACAAACCATCGCGTTAATAAAGGAAAATGTATTAAGTAATGAAGTATTATTAAAACCAAGAGAAACCTCCATCCGCATAGAAACTAAGATGAGACAAAATGATATTACATTTTCTAGATCACGGTCAGTAATAAGATTGTTATAAACAAGAATAACCTACTCCCATATATGGCATATGTTACTCAAATGTTTTAAAAGAGATTAAGACTATGAGTTATGAAACCTTTCTAAAATAAGTGACTTAGGCATTTGAAATTAGGCAAACTTGAACGTTGGGAAAATAATGTTGTTACTTGATTTTACAAAAGGGGAAGTATTTTGTTTACTTATGTCACGACCAAATCGGGCGTGGATCGTGCCTTACCCTGCACCGTAGTGACACAACATCGCAGTAATCACGAACATAAAACAACAACATGAGATAAATGAAATATAAAACAATAATCAGGAAAACTTGCCTTTCTGCATATATATAACCATCAACTCTTTTACAAATGAACAGCTTAATCCTTTTTACCAACCCCCGCCACAACAAGATTACGGCACTCTAAGAATGGTACGACACAACGGCGGACAGGCCCCGCCAAACCCCGAATGTAAACACTTACTACGCATGCGGACTATACCATCGATAAGCCTCCGAGAAACGAGCTTCCCAAACGTGAATCGTGACTCGAGCTAGGATCAACGATCGATGTACCTCAACTCGCGCATGAACGCAGCCTCAAGGAGGTCGCATAACAAAAATCGGTATGTGAAACTAAAAATAAATACAGTAAATGAAATCATAGTAGTCTATACAAAGCAGAGACATGTATGATAACCAAACTACGCTCACCATAAATAAGCAGCCATGTCAAGTCGTGACTCACACCTCAAGTCATCACTCAATTTAACAACGGGTCTCACGCCCACAACATCAATCGTGCCGTGGAATACCTTCCTCACCGCCGCAGCTTTATGATATACAAGCACCAAGGAATACATATGAACACCGTCCCACTCGTGTCCTAATAAAACTGCATGGTAAGTACGAAGGCATAGCCGACTACTAACACCTACGCATCAACAAGGTCATAAATCAGATCATAAGATCTGCCTGCATCATTACATGATCAAAGCCGCCACTTGCCCGCAGATCTAATGCGCGCCTAGTCCTCGAACTTCCCGCACCCGCATAGGCCAATCTCATCAGCCCGCATGAGGTATTCCTCGCATCGAGGGTAGCTACTCCCGGCATCGCCCCGACTTTCGAGTCCGCACGCCACAAGCGACCGCATGCCCATAAAGGACGACACTAACCTGAACTCTCGTAGCTCGATAGGCCCTCAGACCCGCATGAGGTATTCTCAATCACGGTCCTGCATCACCGAGTCTACCCCGTGACGGAGGGCGCTTAACTCTAATCATCTCAAGAGATGAATGCCACAATACTATCATAACGACCGATAGTTAATAAGCACAATCAAGGAAACCCTTACACAAACATCACAAGATACTAACACACGTAGCATCCTAACACGCTTACTTATCAAAGCAACAAGAAAGTATTACAAGGCTATCACAAACCAATACAATCAAGTTATTCACACAAGGTACTTTCTACTAACAAGTTCTGTATCTATCCCCAAAGTACTTCACACATTAAAATCTAAAAAAAGATCTGCTTTCTTTCACATAAGTCACACAATACCCGTGAGTATAAAATAGAGTGATCTGCCCTTTTAAGAAAACTAAAACTCTTACCTTTGTAAAATCAAGTAACAACATTATTTTCCAAACGCCCAAGTTTGCCTAATTTCAAATGTTCACGCTTCTTATTTTAGAAAGGTTTCAGAGTTCATAGTCTTATTCATTTAAGAATATAATTCTCTTTAAACAACTGAGAAACATAAGCCTTATATGAGTAGGATATTCTTGTTTATAACAATCTTATTACAAACCATGATCTAGGAAATATCATTTTGTCTCATCTTAGCTTCTACGCAGATGGAAGTTTCTCCGTTTTAATAATACTTAATTATTCAAAACATTTCCTTTTATCAACGCCGCAGTTGGTTTGTCGATACACATTCTGATTTCCAAATCAAGAAAGATTCTTAAGCCGTTATACCTAACTTCCCATAAAGCTAGTATAACTCTTAAGTTTTCAAACACCAAGTATTACTTCTTTCAAAATGATTCAAAATCTTTGAAATACTTCAAGTTCTTTCTTATCATATAACAAGCCGCTTATAGTTCAAATCGCTACCTTTTAAAACCACATGTATTTTCTTACTAACATAAAGTCGTTATAACCAACTTCCCATAAAGCCGTTATAACACTTTATGTTTTAAACCACTCAAACACATTTAGCACATGACGCCTACCGTACTACATAGTTCACACATATCATGCTAGAAGAGATAGGAAGAGGTTCACAGACCTCGCGACGAGTATCGACTCATAGCAAACGCTCCAAGTACCTCCAACCGTCGGCTACTCCTTAAGCCAAGTAACGCGCCATACGTAGTACTTCAACCCATAGGCCACAAGGCACTTATTAACATCAAGATCTTATCGAGAACATTCTACGTAAAATTCGCAGACCTCCCCGCAACAACAGAAATCTCCTCCTCTAACTGGCCGCTACCAAGCCAACCAGGGGTTATACATCTAACCCGAACGGTACAATTCTACTCCACAAGATTACTACACAAGTCTCATCAGAATACGCACTCATGTAATTACAGCCTGGGCTCGATTCTTCAGCTTAAGTCAAAAGACATTGCCAAAGATTAAGCTTAGTTCTATATATAGTATACTTCAACTATATAATCTAACAACATGTAATTTCCAATTACAATAGAGGACAAGATATTTACCTCGATAAGCCCATAATTATCCAAGTACAAAGTCGATCCCGCAATCGCTAGCTCCAACTCCGAGCGCCCAACCCGCTCTAAACCACCCTTAGAAGTTCTAACCAACTTCTACACAATACTCCAACTGACTATGGAGATTTTCCTGTGGTTTCGTTTTGTGGACTGACGGAAGTATAATAGTATTTCCAAGCTTTTCAGATAGGTATAACCTTAGAATACTACAAGGTATACGGCTAAGGTAATTTGGGCATTATAACAATACTGAGAGTATTTCCTACCAAGAGTGGTACCCCACTAGACACCACTAGGAGAGTGTGTACTCTCTGCCAAGGCCTCTGGAGTGGGTGCACCTCGCCAAGGCCTCACAAAGGAAGAGGAGGGACGAAACCAACAAGGAGGAGGGAGGTTTTCAAGACTTGGAAATTATGGAACGGATGAAGAAGTCTTCAAAGGGGAGGGTATTTATAGCCAAGCAAAGGCCAACCAATGGCCAAGATCTAGCCAAGTGGGGGCAAGTGGAGGGCCAAGATATGCCCAAGTGCCCCTAGACCCTACTCCTTAAAACCTCACAAATATCTACACAAAAATCAACCAAGACTTGCTCATTCAATCGGCCCTAACGCCTCTTCAGTCCACCAACGTAGGTGCCAGTGTTGCCCTCTCGTTGGTCCAAAACGCTTCGCCTCTCTAAAAATCCGCAAAAATACTAAATGACATAGCCGTAATTTACCCTTCGCAGTTAGGTAGAACGCTTCGCCGAAAACGACTCTAACCGTGTCAGGCACAAACATATTTCGCCAGGTGCCACATGGGTGACACGTGTCGCCCCGATTCGCCCAAAATATTTCGTCTTCCGAAAATATCCATAACGCCAAAATCTCAAAATCAAAGCTGCCCCACAAAATCAGAATTTCTCCCGTGGCCCCACGTGACCATTTTCAAAATAAAATTCCATAATTCTCTAATATTCCAGAAGTCCGAATACCAATCGGGAATCCACCCCATTAACGAACCTTTTTCCTTCACAAAACCGGAAACTTTTCCGTGGAAAATCGCTCTTTCTTCCTTTCCAATCTTTCTGTCAGATACTTGCACGCACGCCCTCGCATACATACCCGGGACTACGGGTATAACATTCTTCCTCCTTAGAAACATTCGTCCCGAATGTTCCTTCTAAGTCTCAAAAACAAACGTGCGCCAGTATAGTCTTCACTACTATACTTACGAAACAATCCTGCCATACCTGGCCACAGAAACACCTGCGCAAAGACTTACATCCATGCCCACGAGGAAACACCTCTATCTCACCACAAATAATACCACTTTTGCCACTTTGTCACGAGCCTTGCTCCGACGACCCAACAAATGGTACCGGCCGCACGCGATCACCGCCGCCAGACACTAACCCTTACCACATTTCTGACATCGCTTTAGTTTCCAAAACTCGGTTACTATCTCTTTACGCGGCATCATTAATCGGGAACATTCTCGATGGATCTTCGATACTTTCCCGAACATAACAATACGAAGACGGACGCCCCGCTCTTAAGTCGGACGCAAAAGCTAACATATAGGCAACCCGCCTATTCTTCACATGAACTCTTAAAGGCCCAAAGTAACCCGCTAAGTTCCTTCGCTTCCAAACTCGTCACACCCTAACCGGTGGTACTTTCAAGAAGACCGACCGTCAACTCAACTCTAAGCGCCGCCGCCGATTATCCGCACGATTTCTCCGAGCCGCCGTAACTTCTTCTAGACAAGTTTCAGACTATCCACAAATCACCGGAACAAGCTCAACCAACTAATCAACCTTGCCAACATCGAACCAATCGACCGCAACTTACACTTCCGCCTACAAGGCTTCAAAAGGCGACATCCGAACACGAATGGTAGCTTAAACGCCCTCCACAGAGACAACAATCCTCGCAACTACCCTCAAATCCACACACCGCCCGAGGGCGAACGCGATTCTGAGACTCACCGAGTCCTTAACCCCGCCTCGTAAAACTTCCGTAAACAAAACAGCCGTGAATCTGGCTCCACCGTCGCCATAAGGTGAAGGTAGGCACCTCGTGCAGCCTTTACAACCTTTCTCGCTAAATCAACATCGCGAGTGAACGGCCCCGATCAAGAACACGATGGGCTGCTCTATCGACCGACCACCGGTCGAACGCATCCACGAACTCGCACGCTAGTTAACTAAACTCGAGCCTAACACCCTCGTGACCTACCACAAGGCGACCACCACAACCAGACTTCACCACTAAACATGCCGCTGGTTGACCCGCAACGTGGCCTCAACCCGACCCGCAAGCGCAAAATACTATCTCCCAAGGAACAATCTCTCAAACATCGCTACGAAAACCTAGCGGTCTTCTTAGCTCAACTACCCTCTTTCATTTCATACCACTTGGGACCTATCCTAAACATAGCTCACGTGCACTATGCACTCCGATAAGGATCAAACATAACACTACACCTTTACTCGAGGTGGCCTTACCTCTAAGGTCTGTACGTATAACACTCTAAGGCTCACACCTTCTCTATCCCCAAAATCTTACTCGGTTAACCCACCATGATTTCTAATCACAACTACCACGCTATCGTAACATAGCACTTAAGGTATACTCACCTTGAAAGTTACCGGCGACCTCGCTCGCCCTCTTCTCGCCCTGGTTAACCCGCCGATCTCTACGCTTTCGCCTGCAGCATAAGCCCGCATACGTGCCATGCCAAGCCCAATCAAGAATTACTTTGCACAACCTCTCTTAGGTAGTCATCAAGACTCGTACATCGGTATAATCTCCGTAGCCAAATCCATAGCTAGTAATGTGGTCGCTTTGCAATCTATATTCACCGCTCCGGCCGTGGAACCGGCGTTCAAATATCATGGACGCAGCAGAGGAATCGCCGCCATCGCTAAACTCAAGCTAGCGACGCCGCAGAAATCCCCGAACGAAGCACTACCCTAGGTAATGATCGGGCATGTGCCCTCGCAACCTTCTCAACTCAACTCGCAGCCTCCTCGGCCGCTCGCCTCCCGGGCCCGGTTGCTTCACGCGAGGCATAACGATAAGGAATGAATTTCACGTAGGTCCAACTTACAACACAAATCTAAGGCACGATCTCGTGAGTGAGAAGAATAGAAACTAATCCTAAATATCCTATAGCCTCCTCGACATTATCGCGGTGCACAACACCCGATAATCAAGACTTCATCGATACGGTTCTGTAGACACTTTCCGAGGATTAATCGCTCGATACCACTTATGTCACGACCAAATCGCGGATCGTGCCTTACCCCGCACCCTAGTGACACAACATCGTAGTAATCACGAACATAAAACAACAAATACGAGATAATGTAAATATAAAACAATAATCAGAAAACTTTCCTTTCTGCATATATATAACCATCAACTCTTTTACAAATGAACAATTTTAATCCTTTTTACCAACCTCCCCAGCAATAAATTCATGCACTCTAAGAATGGTACGACACAATGGCGGGACAGGGCCCCGCCAAACCCCGAATGTAAACACTTACTACGACAGGGACTATACCATCGATAAGCCTCCGAGAAACGGAGCTTCCCAAACGCCGAATCAGGACTCGAGCTAGGATCAACGATCGATGACTTCAACTCGCGGATGAACGCAGCCCTCGGGCGAGGTCAAGATAACAGTATTGAGTATGTGAAACTAAAAATAACATCAGAATGAAATCATAGTAGTCTATACAAAGCAGAGACATGTATGATAACCAAACTACAGCTCACCATAAATAAGCAATATGTCAAGTCGTGACTCACACCTCAAGTCATCACTCAATTTAACAACGGGTCTCACGCCACAACATCAATCGTGCCTGTGGAATACCTTCCTCACCGCCAGCTTATGATATACAAGCACCAAGGAATACATATGAACACCGTGTCCCACCGTGTCCTAATAAAACTGCATGCAGGTAAGTACGTAAGGCATAGCCGACTACTAACACCTACGCACTCAACAAGGTCATAAATCAGATCATAAGATCTGCCTGCATCATCACATGATCAAAGCCGCCACTTGCCCGCAGATCTAATGCGCGCTGCCTAGTCCTCGAACTTCCCGCAGCCCGCATAGGCCAATCTCATCGCCCGCATGGTATTCCCCGCATCGAGGGTAGCTACTCCCAAGATCGCCCCGACTTTCGAGTCCGCACGCCACGCGACCGCATGCCCATAAAGGACGACACTAACTCGAACTCGTAGTTCGCATAGGCCCTCAGACCCGCATGAGGTATTCTCGAATCATGGTCCTGCATCACCGAGTCTACCCCGCACGGAGGGCAGCTTAACCCCTAATCATCTCAAGAGACGAATGCCACAATACTATCATAACGACCGATAGTTAATAAGCACAATCAAGGGAAACCCCTTACACAAACATCACAAGATACTAACACACGTAGCATCCTAACACGCTTACTTATCAAAGCAACAAGAAAGTATTACAAGGCTATCACAAACCAATACAATCAAGTTATTCACACAAGGTACTTTCTACTAACAAGTTCTGCATCTATCCCCAAAGTACTTCACACATTAAAATCTAAAAAAGATCTGCTTTTTCACATAAGTCACACAATACCCGTAGTATAAAATAGAGGATCGCCCTTTTAAGAAAACTAAAACTCTTACCTTTGTAAAATCAAGTAACAACATTATTTTCCAAACGCCCAAGTTTGCCTAATTTCAAATGTTCACGCTTCTTATTTTAGAAAGGTTTCAGAGTTCATAGTCTTATTCATTTAAGAATATAATTCTCTTTAAACAACTGAGAAACATAAGCCTTATATGTGAGTAGGATATTCTTGTTTATAACAATCTTATTACAAAGCCATGATCTAGGAAATATCATTTTGTCTCATCTTAGCTTCTATGCAGATGGAAGTTTCTACCGTTTTAATAATACTTAATTATTCAAAACATTTCCTTTTATCAACGCCGCAGTTGGTTTGTCGATACACATTCGATTTCCAAATCAAGAAAGCATTCTTAAGCCGTTATACCTAACTTCCCATAAAGCTAGTATAACTCTTAAGTTTTCAAACACCAAGTATTACTTCTCCTTTCAAAATGATTCAAAAATCTTTTGAAATACTTCAAGTTCTTTCTTATCATATAACAAGCCGCTTATAGTTCAAATCATTACCTTTTAAAACCACATGTATTTTCTTACTAACATAAAGTCGTTATAACCAACTTCCCATAAAGCCGTTATAACACTTTATGTTTTAAACCACTCAAACACATTTAGCACATGACGCTCACCGCACTACATAGTTCACACATATCATGCTAGAAGAGATAGGAAGAGGTTCACATACCTCGCGACGAGTATCGACTCATAGCAAAACGCTCCAAGTACTTCCAACTGTCGGCTACTCCTTAAGCCAAGTAGAACGCGCCACACGTAGTACTTCAACCTATAGGGCCACAAGGCGCTTATTAACATCAAGATCTTATCGTAGAACATTCTACGTAAAATTCAAGAAGACCTCCCGCAACAACAGAAATCTCCTCCTCTAACTGGGCCGCTACCAAGCCAACCAGGGGTTATACATCTAACCCGAACGGGTACAATTCTACTCCACAAGATTACTACACAAGTCTATCAGAATACGCACCTATGTAATTACAGTCAGCTTCTTCAGCTTAAGTCAAAAGACATTGCACAAAGATTGCTTAGTTCTATATATAGTATACTTCAACTATATAATCTAACAACATGTAATTTCCAATTACAATAGAGGGACAAGATATTTACCTCGATAAGCCCATAATTATCCAAGTACAAAGTCGATCCTGGGCAATCGTTTAGCTCCAACTCCGAGCGCTCCAACCCGCTCTAAACCACCCTTAGAAGTTCTAACCAACTTCTACACAATACTCCAACTGACTATGGAGATTTTCCTAGGGTTTTGCAGGATCGACGGGAAGTATAATAGTATTTCCGGCTTTCAGATAGGTATAACCTTAGAATACTACAAGGTATACTAAGGTAATTGGGCATTATAACAATACTTGAGAGTATTTCCTACCAAGAGTGGGTACCCCACGACACCACTAGAGAGTGTGTACTTCTGCCAAGGCCTCTGGAGTGGTGCACCTCTGCCAAGGCCTCACAAAGGAAGAGGAGGGACGAAACCAACAAGGAGGAGGAGGTTTTCAAGACTTGGAAATTATGGAACGGATGAAGAAGTCTTCAGCGAGTGGTATTTATAAAGCCAAGCAAAGGCCAACCAACGCCAAGATCTAGCCAAGTGGGGCAAGTGGAGGCCAAGATATGCCCAAGTGCCCCTAGACCCTACTCCTTAAAACCCTCACAAATATCTACACAAAAATCAACCAAGACTTGCTCATTCAATCGCCCTAACGCTCTTCAGTCCACCAACGAGAGGTGCCAAGTGTTGCCCTCTCGTTGGTCCAAAACGCTTCGCCTCTCGAAAAATCCGCAAAAATACTAAATGACATAGCCGTAATTTACCCTTCGCAGTTAGGTAGAACGCTTCGCCGAAAACGACTCTAACCGTGTCAGCACAAACATATTTCGCCATGGTGCCACACGGGGTGACACGTGTCGCCCGATTCGCCCAAAATATTTCGCTTCTCCAAAATATCCATAACGCCAAAATCTCAAAATCAAAGCTGCCCCACAAAATCAGAATTTCTCCCGTGGGCCCCACGTGACCATTTTCAAAATAAAATTCCATAATTCTCTAATATTCCAGAAGTCCGAATACCAAATCGGGAATCCAATTCCCATTAACGAACCTTTTTCCTTCACAAAACCGGAAACTTTTCCGTGGAAAATCGCCTCTTTCTTCCTTTCCAATCTTTCTGTCAGATACTGCACGCACGCCCCTCGCATACATACCCGGGACTACGGGTATAACAACTTAATAAGATAGTCACTATTTTAATACTACGTATCAGGTGACTTATGTGAAAGAAACGGATCTTTTAAAGCGGTTTAACGTAAGTAGTACTTTAGGTTAAAACCCTGACTTTGGCATAAAACGAAGGTACTGAGTGATGTATAACTTGCCTATGCTTGTTGTGGTGAAACTTGCCTATGCTTGTTGTTGTGAAACTTGTCTATGCTTGTTGTTGTGAAACTCGCCATGCTTGTTGTTGTGAAACTTGCCTACGCGGATGATAGCCTTGTTATGCAAGTGTGGTGTTTCGTGTTACCGCGCTCTCGACAGGGCCGTTGACTTGTCGAGAACTTACTTGGACGCGTCCGCGTGATGGAGAATTCCACGCATGTTTCCATTTTGATTATCGCTCATTGTTGTTGACGCCACGGACACGTCTACACCGACGCAGATTCCGGCACGCGGCCGCGCCGGGTTGATTACCCGATATATGGTTATTACCGCAATACGGACGTGTCTACACCGATGCAGATTCCGGGGCACGTGGCTACGCGCAGGTTGACCACCCAAGATATTGTTATCGAGGTTATACGGCACGCCTACACCGACGCAAGATTCCGGTACGCCACGCGCCTTGATTATTATTGTGCATCATGGACATGTCTACACCGATGCAGATTCCGGCACGCGCCATGACGCGAACATGATGGATGCGGGCGTGAGACCCATAGTTATATTTGAGTGGTGACTTTGGCGCGAGTCCCCGACTGATCGCTTTTATGTTGCATCGTATTTTGGTTATCATACATGTCTCCCGCTTAGGCTATTATGATTTCATTTACAGATTTGACAGCCACATACTTGGTACCTGCATCGACCTCCTTCGGGCCGCGCTCATGCCGCAGTAGAGGTACATCGGCCGTGATCCCCGCTCTTAGATCTCATTTCAAGTGTTGAAAGCTCCGTTTCCTTCTGAGGCTTATCTTTGGTATGTTTCCCGAGTTGTAGGTTCTTGTACATCTGGGTATGGTGGGGCCTCGCCCCGTCATAGTTGTTGTAAATCTTAGAGGTCCAGAGTAACTGTGGGCGTGGTTTGTAAAAGGATAACTGCTCGTGTTTTTATGTATATCAAGGCAAATCGCTTTGGTTGGCCTGCTTATTTATTATATTTCTTGTTTCATGACTCGTGTTTTATTTTCCGCTGGTTTTCTCGATGTTGTATCACTAGGGTGCCCGGTAAGGCACCAAGAACGCCCGTTCGGGCATGCATCACATATGATAGAATTGGATAAAATGATAGCCATGAAATGCATAAATCTGTGTGCTTAAGTTGGATATTTGTTTTAGAGTTTGCTTTTGGTTATTAATAACAATGAAATATTGATCATGATTGTTGAATTACTTGTACTCAATTGTTCGGTTTATGCATTGTTGAATTTTGAAGTGACGAAAGATGGTGGAAAATTTTAGAAGTTTCTTGCTTGCTACTTGAGACTAAATCCTAGATGATGCATGCTTAGGAAGATGATTTAGGCCATCTTTATTGTCACGACCCGACCCCGGGCCCGCGACTGGTGCCCTACCTGGGCACCCCTTTCGGTATACATCAGAGAATAGCAGCGGAACATTCACAACTCATAAAATAAAAAAAATTACTTAGACAATAGACATCAACAGGTCAGCCGATAAGGCCACCTTCCATAACATATACATAATACAAAATTAAAATAGTACATCTCTGTTCTTACAACCCAATCCACAAATGTGACTACAGACCTCTAAGAATAACAACAGTGGCGGGACAGGGCCCCGCCATACCCCTGAATGTACAACAACCGACAATACCAGGGATAAGCCTCCGAAGTAGCGAGCTTCAACACCGAGCAAATGATCCTAAGAGTGAGGATCAACAACTCAGATACTCTACTGCGATGAATGCGCCTCAAGGAGGTCAAGACAACATGTACTAAATATGTGAAACCAGCATCAGAGTGAAATCATAAGTCTAAAAATAAAGCCGAGACATGTATGATAACTCAATTAATGCATATCAGGCCTTACTAACAATGCAGAGTAAACAAGAGTATACCCATCGCATAAAAATAGAGGCTCATGATCAAAGTAGGCCACCCGCCCGTAGTATCATTACAATCCTACTCCGACTATTTCACCCGCAGGTCAGATGGACCCGCATGAGGTCACTTCTCGCATAGATCAGATCCGCCTCGCATAGTCGATGGACCCGCATTTAGGTATTCCTCGCGATAGACCGGTACGCCGCATAGGACTATTTCACCCGCATAAGCCCTTACGGACTCGCATGAGGTATTTCTCGCATCATGGGTAGCAAATCCACGGAATATGCAAATACATTTATAGGAAAGTCATATAAAACTTCCTAGATACTAATAACCGTAGTATCAAGTCATATCTACTTTTCAAGACAAGTCACAATACCTTTTAAAAATACATTTATAGGCTTCTAAATCAAGTGACTTCTTTCTTTTAAAACCTTAATCAATTGATGCCTTAAAATCAATTTGTCTTTCATTATTCCAAGTCAATTATCATACTTACATTACTTAGAGTAAACCACTCTTTATTACTTTCCATAAAGTTATTATAACCAACTTCCCATAAAGCCGTTATACTAGCTTTATACCTTAGGTACTTACATTCTTCTTTATAACCAAGAGACTTAAACTTTCCAAACAAAACAAGTATCTTTATAACCAATAGACTTATGAGGTACGTCCTAGGGACTCCCCCTTATTCAAAAAAAAATTTGTGGATCCGCGACAAATTTGTTTCTATCTTTGTAGCCAAGGCGACGCAATTGGTGCTTGGAAAAGTGTTTGTACTAACGGAAAATTTGATTCTAGCTCAGGTATGATATCTTGCGATTCCGCAAGATAAAAAGCTTTGGATGTCACAAATTTGGAAAGGCTTCATTCCTCCTAAGTTCTCTTTCACAGTGTGGCTCACTTGTAGAAAGAGGTTAGCTACAAAAGACACTCTTTCCTATCTAAACTTGGAGGATAAGTCTTGTGGGTTCTACAAGCGAGCTAATGAGACAAGGGAGCACCTCTTCTTTACTTGTCCCTACACACACTCGATTTGGAAGAGCATAAGGGAATGGTTGGGTATTAGAAGAGAAATGACAACTGTTGAAAGCTCTCTTGTGGATCAAGAAAGACCACCGCGGACAAGCATCCGAGCCAAATCTATCTTGCTTGCCTTTGCATAAATGTCTATGAGATTTGGAGGACAAGAAATACATTGCTCTTGAAGGCACATGCTTACCTACAGAGGAGGTCATTGCAAAGATTAAAACAACATCTTATAGAGTTCTCTATGATTTAATCCTCTTGTAATAAAGACCTATGGTGACCACCCCTCCTCCTCCATTTCTTGTTTATATTACGTTGAGGATCGAGAACCTCAATGACCGATCAGAGCCACCTTTCTTCCGTTATTAGTAATAATATTTGCATTTACCCAAAAAAAAAGTACTTTAAGTCTCTTGACTTTTAGAAACTAAGATATCCTTAATATTTTTAAACAAGTGAGTTAATTCCCTAACTCAACCAACTTGGACATTCTTAAAATAAGCCAAGGATATCAAATGGACTAGATTGTCAAAATCTTGTACGTCTACCGTACTATACATTTACAACTACTCATGCTCAAGAGATAAGAAAGTTTTCACATACCTCTTCGGTTCAATCCACTTGCTACGTCCAATATGTCGTACGTCGTATGTCAACCTAAAATGACCACAATACATCTATTAACTTCTAACTTCAAACGTAGAATATCCCAAGTGTAAAGCCCTTTAAATTACGGAAAATTAGACAACACTTCCTTTGTTTCTTCATACTTTTCCACCTTTTTCAAGACCCGAAATCAATAACCAAACGCCACATTTAAGGCTCAACAATTTAGCTAACCAAAGGGGATTACACGCCTTAACAGGATGTGTAAAATTCTGCCCCACGATTCATATATAGTAGTCCATTATTATTAAGGCCAATCTCGGCTACAATAATGACAACATATAGTCCTTTACATTCCTTATAACCCAAGTCGTTATTCCAACATGTTATACAAGTCATAACAAATTATATACCCTTCTATTTATAACATGTAACGATTTTAACTAACAACCGAATTGATTACAACATGAGTGACTAACATGCCCATTTTCGGTTTTCAACAAGTCGACATGATCCAATCTTTTCAAACTTTAATATATAAACCACATGCTCATTTCTTAACTATTATAACATGTAACCTTCAATTACATAAGAAGGTGAAGATTTTACCTCAATAATCCCTCTTTCCGAAATCTTCTTCACGTTAAAATCACCCACACTAACCCTCTACAAGCTTACCAACATATTTCCTTCTTGTTGCCTTTCCAAAAATATCATCACACTAGGGGTTCATCAAAAAAAAATTGAGAGAGAAGAGGGGAATTTTCTTTAGGAAATCCTTTGCAAATGACCAAGTCTTCAAGACTTGGTCCTAAAATAAGGCCCTCTCTTAGTCAAAAGATGGGAGGGGCACTTGTCGCCCTCCCATGGGCCTTTTACTAAATATCTTCCGATTTTTCCCCATTTCTCGCGGAAAATCCCGCCATGGCACCGCGGCCCTGCAGCCGGCGCCGCGGCGCTGCAACTTCAGAAGGGTTCAGGTCTTACGGAGCCGCGGCGCTGCGACGCCTAACTGGAACATTTTTCCTACTCTTTTGCCAGCTGATCTTGCAACGTCCATAACTTCCTACTCCGATGTCCAATCGACGAGAGGTTTGTTGCGTTGGAAACTATGCTCAACGAACTTCATACTAGGCTTTTGAAACACCTATAAACTCCTAATGAACTAGGAGATATACCGCTCCAAAGTTGACTGAAAATCTGCCTACAACATTTGCCAACTTATCTTTCCAAATTTCAAACCTTATTTCCTTTTGGACGTTCTTACCTTATCCTCTTGAATTTACGGGGTGTAATAATTATTGAACCTTTCAAGCCACCCTTGATTACATTAATCCCTAGTTACCCTATTTGAGCCTTAAATAACCCTTCGTTGATTAATGTCTATTTTGAGCCTACTTGAAACCATGAGAATATAAGCATATGATTGGGGGATTGCCACTTTAAATTGGGTGCGATCAATAGAAGAGTAAAGGACTGGGGGAAAAAGAATAAATTACACTCCCCTTTTACGTACATTGAAAAAGTAAGTTTGGGGATGTAGTTCAAAAAGAAATGAAAAAAATGGGTAAAGAAAATTAGGGATTTCTTTTTGTTTGTAAAATAGATGTCAAGTTGGTTGATTGGTTTATATTCTTATGATAATCTTGAATCTAAATTACCTTTCATCTATTTGTGCCTAAGCCTATCGTCAGAACCTATAAAAGTCATATTGATTCTTGAGCATGTGTTGTCTATATTAGTGTAGAGTAGCAAATTAGCAAGCTTATATAATTTTGGCCCATGGACTATCGTGAGAATTCGCCAGTGCATAAACTAATATTGAATACTTGTTTAAGTCAATAATCATGGTTGAGTGATCATATGTCATAATAACTCTAAGCAAATTTGAGGAATATCTGACTTGAAATTCTAGATAGCAAATTTGTTACACCTTGGAATTTCAGGATATGTTTATAAGAACGAAGGTAAGAACCCAAAAATGTTAAGACTTGAGACGAATAAAAATTTATCGGAATTATGGAATTGTGGAAAACGAAATATCATGACGAATGAGAGAGGCGACACGTGTCACCCCCTTAGTGGTCTTGGTCGAATTTGTGCATGGGTAGAATGGTCATTTGACCATATTTATGAAGAAAGTCTTGCTAGACTAAGAGCTTGACAACATCGCCAAGTGGCCAACGAGCCCACATAGCATGATATTTTAATAAAATGCATCCAAGCCACCCATTTGTTTTAATCCTAACCCTTCCTTGTGTTATATAAGCTTACTAGTAGTGCAAGACTTTGTCATTCTCAACACTTAGAGAAAATTTGAAATATCTTGAAGAACTCTTAGTGAGCTCTCGGTTTTGGAGAAAAGTTTCAAGAAGAAAATTTTTGTTTGCTGTCCAATAAGCTCCATACTTTAAACCAAGGTACCTAAGGGTATTGTAAGTGTATCTCAATAGAAAGATCCCGGAAATGTGGTGTTTTCGTATTAGTCGCAAGGCGAAAACCTAAGGGGTTGTTCAACTTTGAAGTTGGAACTTGAAGAGGAGATCTTCATAAGCTTCTAAGGGTTGCTTGGAGTGGATTGGAATGTCGAAAAGGGGAGCTAATGTTGCTAAGGATCGACTTGTAATCTTGGATCATATTTGGGCTAAATGAGGTAATAATCTTCGTCTTACTTTTGTAATTGAAGATTCCATGTTATTATAAGTTAGAAATGATCATGTGATACGTGTTATGAAGATTGATAAGTGTTATGGAAATTTGGAAGCTCAAATCCGAAAATGACATGTTGAGCTATTTCAAAATGGAAATCCAATTTGGTCGATAATTATAATTGTCGCATGTTACCTACTTGAAGAATGTAGTAGTTATAATCGATTGCGGCTTGATTACATGTTATACTAAACAACTTGGAGTAAAAAGGAATTGGAAACGAATTTGTATTAGTGCCTCTCAAATTGCCGAATGGACATTATATGTTGGGCTAGTTTGATATTTATTGTGGGGCGGAATTTTACACGTTTTGATTAAGCGTGTAATCCCTTATTGTTAACTACTTTGTTGAGCCTTAAATGTGGCGTGTTTGGTTATTGAATTCGGCCTTGAAAAAGGTGGCAAAGTATGTAGAAACAAAGGAAGTGTTGTCCGATTTTCCGTAGAAATTAGTGACTTTGCACTTGGAATATTCTACGTTTGAAGCTAGAAGTTAATAGCCGTATTATGGTCATTATAGGTTGACATACTACATACGGCGTATTGGACTTAGCAAGCGGATTAAACCGAAGAGGTATGTGTAAATTTCTTATCTCTTGAGCATGAATAAGTTGTAAATGTATAGTACGGTAGACGTACAAGATTTTGGCAATCTAGTCCATTTGATATCCTTGGCTTATTTTAAGAATGTCCAAGTTGGTTGAGTTAGGGAATTAACTCACTTGTTTAAATATTATGGATATCTTGGTTTTCAAAAGTTAAGAGACTTTAAGTATGTTGAAAGTATTTTTGATACTTGTTTTGTTGGAAAGTTTAAGTCTCTTGGTTATAAAGAAGAATGTAAGTTTCTAAGGTATAAAGCTAGTATAACGGCTTTATGGGAAGTTGGTTATAATAGCTTTATGAAAGGTTAAAAAGAGTGGTTTACTCTAAGTAATATAAGTAGGATAAATGACTTGAAATAATGAAAGGCAAATTGATTTAAAGGCATCAATTGCTTAAAGTTTTAAAAGAAAGAAGTCACTTGATTTAGAAGCCTTTAATTGTATTTCTAAAAGGTATTGTGACTTGTCTTGAAAAGTAGTTATGACTTGATACTATGGTTATTAGTATCTTGGAAGTTTTATATGAAAATGAGTCATTTTAAAAGAATAGAAGTACGTAGTACTTTGGGTTAAATTCCCGGATTTATAATGACATGTTAGTGCCTTAAGTAAACTAAAATGAGAGTGTATATGAATAAGACTAATAAGAAGTTGTGATTTCTTAACTTGCTTATTTATTGTATGATAAGCGGTAAGCGCTTATGTTATGTATGATAAGTCAGAGGGCTATTATGTACTTTGGCCATTGAGCTAGGGTAAGAGTATAAATGAGGGGTAAACCCCCAAGACGTTATACCACCTTCTCCAGGGTAAGAGTATAAATGAGGGGTAAACCCCCAAGACGTTATACCACCTGCTTCAGGGTAAGAGTATAAATTTATGTGGATTTGCTACCCATGATGCGAGGAATACCTCATGCGAGTCCCATGGGCTTACGCGGTGAAATTGTCTCACGCGGGCGGTACAGCCTATGCGAGGAATACCTCATGCGGGTCCACAGGACCCATGCGGGTGAAATAGTCTCAGGAGTAGGATTGCTTATTGATACTACGGGCGAGGGACCCTGTTTTGATCATGAGCCTCCTATTTTTATGCAGTAAAGTATATACTTGTTTACTCTCATTGTTAGTAAGGCACAGTGTACTGTTAATTGAGTTATCATACCTGTCTCCAGTTTTATTATAGACTTATGATTTCATTACAGCATTTCGCCACATATTTGGTACATGTTGATCGACTCCTTCGGGCCGTTCATGACGCAGGTAGAGTATACAGGTTGTTGATCCTCACACTTAGGATCACTGTTCAGCTGTTGGGAATCTCCTTTACTTCGGAGGTTTATCCCTGGTATGGTCGGTCGTTGTATATTCAGGGGTATGGCGGGGCCCTGTCCCGTCACAGTTGTTATTCTTAGAGGTCCAGAGTCACATTGTGGATTGGGTAAAGAAAAAATGTACTATTCTATTTCGGATCAGGTATATTTTACGGAAGGTGGCCTTATCGGCTAGCTTGTTGTTGTTTACTGCCTAAGTTTTTAAGTGTGTTGTATATGTTCCGCTGCTATTCTCTGATGTATACCTGACAGGGGTGTCCATGTAGGCACGATCGCCTGGCCCGGGTCGAGACAAAAGTGGTATCAGAGCAGTTTGTCCTCGGAAAGTGTCTGCAGACCGTGTCTAGTAGAGTCTTGATTATCGATGTGTTGTGCACCACATCTATAATCAGGAGGTTGCAGGACATTTAGGATTGGTTTCCATTCTTCTCACTCTGAGATCGTGCGATAGAGATGTATGGTTAGGGTCGTCTCTCCCTAACAAGTTATGTTGTTTGCAACTACGAAAGCGCAAAGAATGACCCAGAAAGATTATGTGGATTGCGTATCCAGGTTGGTAATTTTTGTAGTATAGTTGGTATTGTGACATACAGTTATACGGATTTTTGTATGAGGGTCGGACGCGTGTTGCCTAGAATGGTTTTAGGTTACCAGGATTTGGTAAGGACAGTAAATACCGAGAAGGTATGAACAGTGAAGGAACTCTCATCAAGGTTTTACGTGCTAATTTGAGATAATTAGGTGATGATGAGTTGTGTGAGAATGTAATGGACCCTTAAGAGGTTGTAATTAAGGAGCTTAATGGAAGCCTATGTTAATAGATTAAGCTACGTGGTATGATTAAGGGAATGGTACGGGTGAGATCCGTATGGAGTAAATATGGTTGTTATGATCAAGACAACACGATTATGGTATTACCAGAAGTTATTGTACCCGTTTACGGGGGGGACTGATAAGGTAGGCTTGGAGCATGGAAATTGCGAGCCTAAGAATTATTGATAACCGTTGAGACCTTAAGTATATAAGGCCTTCTCGGGGAGTAATAATTTAAGTCAGACCAAGGATAAGAGTTAAGTACGACGCCGAGTCGGGTTGAGGACCTATTAAGGGTCGCCCCATAGCCTGAAATGGGATGAGAGCAGTTGATAGTAGTCCCGCTACGTGACAGGGTCACGAGGGTGCAAGGCCCAAGTCTAGTTAATCATTTTACGGGTTCGTGGACGCATTCCACCGGAACCAGGTTGTGAGAGTCGGAATGGGCCTTATATTGTTTAATTTAGTAACTCCAAAGAGTGGAGGCCAGGATTAGTATGGAAGTTATGTACGTATGCTAGTATAAGTTTGGAAGTACGGAAAGAGTATGACCAGTGAAAAAGAGAGCAACCTAGTGTAAAGAAATAAAGCCTGAATCTATGAGAACCTTTCGAGGTGACTACACCGTGAGTGTTGGGTGGTAGTTGAGCGGGTAGATAATAGTTGCCAGAACGATACAAATATCGACCCTAGCGCACCTAGCGAGTCGCATGACGCATATCGAGGTCATTATGAGTACGGGCTAGTGGCCTTGTTATGCCAACGCCGACTCTGAGAGAGATTGATTCGCACGCTTCCTGCAGTTTATCGAGTGAAAAGGAAGAGAAGTGGTGGTAACCAGTGAATTATCCTTCCTTCTTTGGCATCATTGTTTTTAATAAGTTTGTGTGACTTGTTCATTTGAGGTAAATTGACGCAGAAAGTAAGTAATAATAGAATTTGAAGGAATTTATGTTAAGTGCCCTTGGAGGTACTTGGAGTTGGTCTGGTGTGGCGGTCAAGTCCACGACCTTCCGGATAATTTCAGGAAAGCGCGCAAGCAAGAATAAGATAAGTGTGAGTGTTGGCTGGGGAAAACAGAAGACGTCGTTGGTAGATTTTGAAAATCTATACGATTAAGGTGGCGCTTGATGATTAAGATTTTGATTGGGAGGTAAGTTGTTACACCCCGTTTTTACAGGACATGTTTTAAGAACGTACGTAAGAACTCACAAGTGTTAAGATTTGAGACTTGTATAAATTTATCGGAATTATGGAATTGTCGGAAAATAAATTATTGTGACGAATGGGAGGGCGACACGTGTCACCCCCCCTTAGGTGAGCTTGGACGATTTCAACATGGGCACAAGGGTCATTTGACCCTTGTTAGGAAGACAAGTCTTGCAATGTAGTAAGCTTGACATAATTGACTTGGTCAATGGGCCCACAAAGTCTTGATATTTAGTAAGACTTCATCCTAACCACCCAATTGTTCACACCTTGACCCTCCATGTTTCTATTTAATACTAGTAGTGCAAGACAAGCTTAACACTTAGCCAATTTTCACAAAAATTTGAAGAACACTCAAGGCATGCTCTGCTCTAGCTCTCTCTACAAAAAAATTTGTTTGTTGTCCATTAAGCTCCACACTTTAAAGCAAGGTTCTAGAGGGTATTGTAAACATATCTCAATAGAAACATCTTGGAAAAAGATAGTTTACGGGTTAGTCGCAAAACGAAAACCTAGTTGTCTTTCTAGGTTTTGCTTGGAGATTTGAAGGATATTTGTTGGTGTTGTTCTAAGGGTCTCAACAAGCGGATTGTTGTCTTGGGAGGCTCTAAACTACTAAGGAGCGACTTCGGATTGGAGTTGGATTAAGTTTCATTGAGGTATAATCTTGTCTTTTATAGGTGTTACAAGATTGTATAGTTATGTTGTTGTTGTTAGCTTTACGTGTTGCTAGCATGAAGTTGATATGTTGAAGTTCATAAGTATTATGGATTGCTTGTAGCTTAAATCCGAAATGTTATATTAGCCACTTGGAGTTGGATTACTAATTGGTCGTTTATTAGAAATCGTCGCATGTTGTTTACTTGAGGATTATAGTGGTTATAATCAATTGCGACTTGATATCATGTTAGACTAATAAATTGGATAGAAATGGAAATTGGATAAGAATTGATGTTGTAGTACTTCAAGTTGGCCGAAAATGGGCTAGTAGTTGTGGTAGTTTGTTATCTATTGTGGGGCGGAATTTTACACGTCTAGTAGGCGTGTAATCCCCTATTGTTGGTTGCATTGTTTGGGCCTTAAATGTGGCGTGTTTGGTTATTGTATTCGGCCTTGAAAAAGGTGGCATAGTAGTAGAAACAAAGGAGGTGCTGTCCGATTTTCCGTAGAATTTGGCGACTTAGCACTTAGAATATTCTACGTTTGAAGTAAGAGGTTAATGGACGTATTGTGACCATGATAGGTTGAAGAACTAAGTATAGTGTATCCTACTTGAAGAATGGAATAGCTCAAGGTTGAAGTACTTTGGAGCATTTTACTACTTGTCGACAATCGTCGCGAGGTATGTGAACCTCTTCCTTTGGCATGATTCTATGTATGGAATATACTTATGGTATCATTTCATGTTTCCTTCTACTCTTAGAAGTTAAGAGGTAGTGGTGTGATTTACTCTTTGTAGAACTTTTCCTATCCTTTGAGCATGAATAGTTGCACGATGTAGTACTGAGACGTCAAGACCTTGATATCCTTTACTAGTTTTATGAATAGCCAAGTCAAAGTGAGTTAGAGATTAACTCATTTCTTTGAGAATATTAAGGATGTCTAATGTTTTATTAAAGTTAAGGGACTTGAAGAGTTTTAAAGTATTTGATACTTGTTTCGCTTTTAAACGTATAAGTCCCTGGATAGGAAATTGTATTTAGCTAAGGCATAAAGTGAATATAACGACTTTATGGGGAGTTGGTTATATTTGCTTTATGGAAAGATAAATGACTTGATTTTAGTGAAAAGGCAACTTGATTTTTAAGGCATCAATTGCCTAAGGTTGTATAATAAAAAGAGTCACTTGATTTCTAAAGGTTAAGAGACTAATTTGTATTTTTGAAAGTTAAGTGAATTGATTTGAAAGTATTTAATACTTGGTTTCAAAAAGTAGAAGTCTCTTGGTTAGAAAAGGAATGAGTTTTGTCTGAAACCATAATGGGTTATAACGGCTTTATGGGAAGTTGGTTATGACGGCTTTATGGAAGGTTAAGAGAATGGTTTTCTCTAATAATGTAATAAAAGAAATAACTTGTATTAAGGAAAGGCAATGTGATTTAAAGGTATCACTTGCTTAAAGCTTTAAGTAAGAAGTCACGTAATTTAGAAGCGGTTATTGAATTTCTAAAAGGTAATGTGACTTGTCTTAAAAAAAGGTAGAGATGACTTGACATCACGGTTGCGGTTGTCTTGGAAGTTTTATTTGAAAAAGAGTCCTTCTAAAGAAGTAGAGGTGCGTAGTACGTTGGGTTAAATTCCCGGATTTTTATATGACATTATCGACCCGTAAATGGGCCGCAAAGATACCTTACGCGCACTATATGACATTATCGACCCGAGATGGGCCGGCAAGATACCTTTACGCGCGCACTATATGACATTATCGACCCAGATGGGCGGGCAAGATACCTTTACGTGCGGACTATAGGACATTATCGCGTCCCGAGATGGGCGGACAGATACCTTTGTGGCGGACTATGTGACTTTATCGCGTCCCGTTGGTCAGGCGAGATAGGTGTCCTCCGTAAAGCGGCCTGACTAGGTTGTGTAAGGTAAGTAGGTTATATGGTAGTGAACTTGATGATTTTCAAGTAAATGCGTAAGAATTGACTATAACCTTTATTGAGAAATGGGAAAAGATAATAAGGTACGATTAAGTTCACGGCGGGTAATGACATGATAGGCTCGGTATTTACTTCTTTACGCTTACCCTGCTATGCTTTTATAATGATATGTTTTAATTGTTGTACCTTATTTCCGCTCCATATTCTGCACTGTTATCGACTTCTTCTGGGCCGCGTTCATGCCCGCAGTTTTAGGTACCTGTGTTGGTGATCCTTGCTCTTGGATCTCGGTTCGATTTTGGGAGAAAGCTCCATTTGCTCCGAGGCTTATCTCTTGATACAGTTTTCCCGAGGTAGTAGTTTCATGTATATTCGGGGTATGGCGGGCCCGTCCCGCCACGCTTGTTATGATAAAAACTCTTGAGGTCTGTAGTCACATATTTGTGGGTCGGTTGTAAAGAAACGAGGCAACTGCCATTGTATATATTTATGTCAGAAGGTAGCCCCTACTCGGCTAACTTGTTGTTTTACATTGTTTATTTTATAAGTTTCATGTATGTTCCGCTGATTATCTCCGATGTTTATTCGTAAGTGGTGCCTGTAGGCACCGGCCGCGATCCCGGTCGGGTCGTGACATAAGTTCTCTCCCCACGTAAAAGGATAGTTTTACGTATTATGGGGTTATGTGTACCCATGTTGTTAGACGCCGGATAGAGACTGGTAAGGTCTTCCGTATCGTCATACCATAGGTTACAGTTGTGGATAACCGTGGGGAAAAGTGTTGGGGTAATTAAGAACGACGTATGAAATGGTCGAGGGAGTGTCGTAGGGATAAAAATGCAGGTAGTACGCATATATGAAATTGTACGATTATGAATCAAGATAGAAATACTTTTGCTAATAATAAGCATAAGGTAAGGTTATGACCAGAATGATAAAAGAGAATGCAACTATGGTTATGTATGTTGCACGAGATATGATTACCCCGGACTAGTGTAAAGACCATTAGTAAATTATGGGCGAAGAACACCTCGAGGAAGGTGGTAGCATCCGTACTAACGGAAGGATAGTAAGAGAATACGGAGGGTAAGGGACCCTAACAACTTGAAATATCTTATAAAGGAAAGACGAGTAGACACTCGAACGATAAGAAATTTTGACAAGTCATGGGATTATGTAATACCATGAATTGAGGTTGAACACCTGGCTATAAGCTCTACGAGCTGGGAGGAAATAATCGGGTTACTACTTGACGAGATCAAGGAAATCTCCCCCCCCTAAATTGTGATTGACAGGAAGTCCTAGCCATGGGGCAAGCAAAGGATCAAATCTAAGTTAGTGACCAAGTTTGGTTGCAACAGAGAAAGGGAAACAGGAACCATGATTGAGATTAAGGATATCCGAATATTTCGCAGATATGAGGAAGACTTCCAGTTATTGGAAGATAAGTTGACCACGACTACAGTTCTAACCTCTCCTGAGAGACTAGAGGGTTAGGTTATTATTGTAACACGATGGGTGTTGGGCTAGGTCAGTCCGATACAACACGATAAGGTTAGAGCCTATGTTTCCCTGAGCTAGGAAGCATGAAAGGAATCTACGCCACTCGCGATTTAGAGTTGGCGGCAGTTAATCACGCCTTGAAGATTTGGAGGCATGACGTATATATAGACTTCATATGGATAATTGTACAGACCACAAGAGCCTCCGGTATATCTTCAGACAGAAGCAGTTGAATTTGCGACAGAGACGGTGGTTAGAGTTACTCAAGGATTGTGGCATTGATATCATATACCATCCGGGGAAAGCCAACACAGTTACAGATACTCTTAGTCGTGGATCTATAGGTAGTCTGTCAGATGGGCAGCCAGATAGACAGGACGTGGTCCGTGACATTCATTAGCTAATGAGCCGAGGGGTTCAATTTTTTTTTTGTTTCCAAGGTTAATGAAGTTTAGATCCGAGAGGTTGTCGAGTCTTCCATCGTTGAGGAGGTAAAGAGGCGACAGTATGAGGATCCAGTTATGATACGGTATCGAGATACGGCTCTCCAAAAAGAGAAGAGAAGAGAAGATCCTGTGTGAGTAGCACCGGATGAGGTACTGTGAGATGAGGATGGATTGTGTGTACCCGGTGCTACAGGGCTAGTCAGCAGGTTTTAGGGGAGGCACGCAATGCTTATTGCACTAATTGTTCGGGGCCGACTAAGTTGTGTCGTGACCTCAGATGTATGTATGAGTAAGATGACCGAAAAAGGGACATAGCGGAGTTTACTGCTTAGTGTCCGAGTTAGTAGCAGGTCATGGTTGAGCACCAGAAGCCCAGTGGGCTATTGCAGGCGATTTAGATCCCGACTTAGTTATGGGAGGTAATTAATATGGATTTTGTTACAGGGTGGCATCGTACTCGGAGGAAGTGCGACTCCCTGGGGGTCATGGTAAATAGGCTGGCGAAACCAGCCGTGTTTTTCCGTATTGGGACTACTTACTCGGCTGAGGATTATGCCAGCTTGTATAGCGGAGAGATTGTGAGACATGCGGGGTTCCTACTTTTATGATGTCAGACAGATGAGTTCATTGGTGACTTCGAGGTTTTCGGAAGGTATTAGAGACACAGTGAGTCTCGGTGTGGCATTTCACCCTCGGACCGACGGACGGTGAGCATACTATCCAGGTACTTGATGATAGGTGGCGGGCCTGTGTTCTTGAGTTCAGAGATAGCTGGGAGGGTTAACTGCCTCTTGATTGAGTTACGTACGATAAAAGATACCCTTCCAGTTTTCAGATGGCCCTGTATGAGTCCTTGTATGAAAGAGAGTATAGATCTCCGGTTGGTTGGTTCGACGTAGGCGAGGTTCAGTTATTTGGTCCAGACTTGATTCAGCGGGTTGTTGATAAGACGAAGCTTATCCAGGAAGGATTATGAGTAAGCTCAGAGTCAGCAGAAGCTTTATGCAGATAACCGACGTGGACACATGAGGGTTCAGGTTGACCTTTTTGTATGAGCATTGTTATGTGGCCACGTGTGGCATTATCGGTATGTAGGGGTTGTAAGGAGACTATGTCGCTATCTTTAAGTTTGACTCCCGAAAGAACATTCGGGGACGAATATTTCTAAGGGGGGAAGAATGTTACACCCCGGAATTTCAGGATATGTTTATAAGAACGAAGGTAAGAACCCAAAAATGTTAAGACTTGAGACGAATAAAAATTTATCGGAATTATGGAATTGTCGGAAAATGAAATATTGCGACGAATGAGAGGGCGACACGTGTCACCCCCCTTTAGTGGTCTTGGTCGAATTTGTGCATGGGTAGAATGGTCATTTGACCATATTTATGAAGAAAGTCTTGTTAGACTAAGAGCTTGACAACATTGACCAAGTCAATGAGCCCACATAGCATGATATTTTAATAAAATGCATCCAAGCCACCCATTTGTTTTAATCCTAACCCTTCCTTGTGTTATATAAGCTTACTAGTAGTGCAAGACTTTGTCATTCTCAACACTTAGAGAAAATTTGAAATATCTTGAAGAACTCTTAGTGAGCTCTCGGTTTTGGAGAAAAGTTTCAAGAAGAAAATTTTTGTTTGTTGTCCAATAAGCTCCATACTTTAAACCAAGGTACCTAAGGGTATTGTAAGTGTATCTCAATAGAAAGATCCCGGAAATGTGGTGTTTTCGTATTAGTCGCAAGGCGAAAACCTAAGGAGTTGTTCAACTTTGAAGTTGGAACTTGAAGAGGAGATCTTCATAAGCTTCTAAGGGTTGCTTGGAGTGGATTGGAACGTCGAAAAGATGAGCTAATGTTGCTAAGGATCGACTTGTAATCTTGGATCATATTTGGGCTAAATGAGGTAATAATCTTCGTCTTACTTTTGTAATTGAAGATTCCATGTTATTATAAGTTAGAAATGATCATGTGATATGTGTTATGAAGATTGATAAGTGTTATGGAAATTTGGAAGCTCAAATCCGAAAATGACATGTTGAGCTATTTGAAATTGAAATCCAATTTGGTCGATAATTAGAATTGTCACATGTTACCTACTTGAAGAATGTAGTAGTTATAATCGATTGCGGCTTGATTACATGTTATACTAAACAACTTGGATTAAAAAGGAATTGGAAACGAATTTGTATTAGTGCCTCTCAAATTGCCGAATGGACATTATATGTTGGGCTAGTTTGATATTTATTGTGGGGCGGAATTTTACACGTTTTGATTAAGCGTGTAATCCCCTATTGTTAACTACTTTGTTGAGCCTTAAATGTGGCGTGTTTGGTTATTGAATTCGGCCTTGAAAAAAGTGGCAAAGTATGTAGAAACAAAGGAAGTACTGTCCGATTTTTCGTAGAAATTAGTGACTTTGCACTTGGAATATTCTACGTTTGAAGCTAGAAGTTAATAGCCGTATTATGGTCATTATAGGTTGACATACTACGTACGGCGTATTGGACTTAGCAAGTGGATTAAACCGAAGAGGTATGTGTAACTTTCTTATCTCTTGAGCATGAATAAGTTGTAAATGTATAGTGCGGTGAGCGTCAAGATTTTGGCAATCTAGTCCATTTGATATCCTTGGCTTATTTTAAGAATGTCCAAGTTGGTTGAGTTAGGGAATTAACTCACTTGTTTAAATATTAAGGATATCTTGGTTTTCAAAAGTTAAGAGACTTTAAGTATGTTGAAAGTATTTTTGATACTTGTTTTGTTGGAAAGTTTAAGTCTCTTGGTTATAAAGAAGAATGTAAGTTTCTAAGGTATAAAGCTAGTATAACGGCTTTATGGGAAGTTGGTTATAATAGCTTTATGGAAGGTTAAAAAAAGTGGTTTACTCTAAGTAATATAAGTAGGATAAATGACTTGAAATAATGAAAGGCAAATTAATTTAAAGGCATCAATTGCTTAAAGTTTTAAAAGAAAGAAGTCACTTGATTTAGAAGCCTTTAATTGTATTTCTAAAAGGTATTGTGACTTGTCTTGAAAAGTAGTTATGACTTGATACTATGGTTATTAGTATCTTGGAAGTTTTATATGAAAATGAGTCATTTTAAAAGAATAGAAGTACGTAGTACTTTGGGTTAAATTCCCGGATTTATAATGACATGTTAGTGCCTTAAGTAAACTAAAATGGGAGTTTATATGAATAAGACTAATAAGAAGTTAGGGGGATTTCTTAACTTGCTTATTTATTGTATGATAAGCCGGTAGTGCTTATGTTATGTATGATAAGCCGGTAGGGCTATTATGTATGATGGCCGGTTGAGCTAGGGTAAGAGTATAAATGAGGGGTAAACCCCCAAGACGTTATACCACCTTCTACAGGGTAAGAGTATAAATGAAGGGTAAACCCCCAAGACGTTATACCACCTGCTTCAGGGTAAGAGTATAAATTTATGTGGATTTGCTACCCATGATGCGAGGAATACCTCATGCGAGTCCTTATGGGCTTATGCGGGTGAAATAGTCTCATGCGGGCGGGTACAGCCTATGCGAGGAATACCTCATGCGGGTCCACAGGACCCATGCGGGTGAAATAGTCTCAGGAGTAGGATTGCTTATTGATACTACGGGCGAGGGACCCTGTTTTGATCATGAGCCTCCTATTTTTATGCAGTAAAGTATATACTTGTTTACTCTCATTGTTAGTAAGGCACAGTGTACTGTTAATTGAGTTATCATACCTGTCTCCAGTTTTATTATAGACTTATGATTTCATTACAGTACTTTCAGTTTCACATATTTGGTACATGTTGTACTGACCTCCTTCGGGGGGCTGCGTTCATGCCGCAGGTAGAGTATACAGGTTGCTGATCCTCACGCTTAGGATCACTGTTCAGCTGTTGGGAATCTCCTTTACTTCGGAGGCTTATCCCTGGTATGGTCGGTCGTTGTATATTCAGGGGTATGGCGGGGCCCTGTCCCGTCACAGTTGTTATTCTTAGAGGTCTGTAGTCACATTGTGGATTGGGTTGTAAAGAAAAAAAAATGTACTGTTCTATTTCTGGATTGTGTATATTTTACGGAAGGTGGCCTTATCGGCTAGCATGTTGTTGTTTACTGTCTAAGTTTTTATGTGTGTTGTATATGTTCCGCTGCTATTCTCTGATGTATACCTGACAGGGGTGCCCATGTAGGGCACCAGTCGCGGGCCCGTGGTCGGGTCGTGACAAAATTAATGGCTAAAATGTTCTTGAAGATGATACTGCATGTGTTCATGATATTCGAGGAATAATATATTGTGGTTGACTTGGTTCATTTTTTTAGTTGTGTATTTTCTTTTTAGGGTGTCTAGAGTTCTTTACTCGAGGATGAGTAAAGTTTAAGTTTGAGGTGTTTGTTAGATAGATTTTAGTATTGTTTTAGAGTTTATTTTAGGGAGTGTTTTATGTGTCTTTTAGCTGTTTTATGCAGTGTTATGCGTGTTGTTGTTTGTCTTTATGTTTTAAGCGATCTAGAAATGGATAAGGAGAATTCAAAGGAAAGAGGTAGTTATTGAGGACAAAAATGCATATTTGGTCACAAGAAATAAGTTGAAGAAGCCCTGGGAAGCTCGGAAAGCAGTTCAAACAAATTTCGAAGGTAGAACGCAGTAGAGTCGCGACGCTCAGTGAAAGGAGCCGCGACTCTCAGTGGAAGGAGCCGCGGCTCTGGCCGAGGAAGAAAGCGCTGCGGCGCCTCACCGGTAGTAACTTTCAGAGTGAATTAGCATCCCGGTGCTCTAATAGCTGAGTCGCGGCGCTGACGACGTCGATGCAGCGAAAAACTTAATTTTAATGAGGGAAAAAGGTCCATTAAGGAGTTTTTCGGGATATAAGCTGGGGGAGATGGATTTTAGAGGGATCACACATTGGAGGAAAGAAACAACAGGCTAAGGAGCAATTAGAGACATATTTTGTTCAAGTTCTTTTCCTTTCTTTATTTTAATTCAGTTCATGTTGGATATTGAGTTAATTATTTTTCTTAGCATGTCTATGAGCTAATTACTTTTATTAGGGTTTTTCGTTGATTCACTTGAAACTCTATTATGACTTAATGCACATCCAGTGTTTATTCTTCATCTATTAAGATCTATTCAACTTGCGTTTATTAAATGGGAATTAACTGACCATTAGTTTTCATTGTCTATATGATTTCAAATCAAGATCTGGGAAGGGAGATTTGAATATGTTATAGTTGATTAGACGTAGGTTAAATCTTGAACGAGAGTATCATGATTGCATGTGTAGCTTTTTAGGTTATTGATATTAATCCTCACAAGATTTTTGATCCTCGATTTGGATAGATTAGCTTTGGATTTTCTCTTCAACCATGGGAGGACACTTAGAAAGAGTTTTGGAGATGTTATAAGACTGAACTGGTCGAAAATGGGCTAAAACAAGCCTTTTACCATTTAAATAAACGGTTAGAAGATTCCACTGCCTAAGTGTGTCCCAAGGGAGTTGCTTTGCCGCTTGTTCTTAAAAGGCACATAACAATTTGTATAGTGTGTCGATTGATGAGTGGTTTGTTGTATTGTAAAGTAGACTTGATGAACCTGAATTTACATAGTTTATGAACCCCATAAAACCTTATATATTAGGAGATATACCCCCATAAAGTTGGGCTAAAATCCTGTCCAGAATTCCGTGTACCTTTCACCCGAGTTTTGACGAACTTAATTTCTTCGATTCGTTTAGCCCCGAATTATTACGAGACTTACTTAACACTTGTTTTAAAAAATTCCTTAACCTTGTAGAGGTATCTTATCAAGTCACGTTCACCTTAACTCATTTATAATCTCAAAGATGATCTCATTTCGAGCTTATGTCAACTAACTCATGATGCAATATACCGTGTAAAATTATGAAATATAACACCAAAAGAGGGAGGAAGACAGTTGGGTCTGCATTGATGGAATTAGATGGGTCTGCATTGATGGAATCAACTGGGTCTTTGGGAAATCAAAGGTAATTTGGGCCCGGTATTGGGCTGGATGATTTGGGTTGCAAATGGGAGTGTTAAATGGCTAGGAAAAGAGTTTAATTTGAAATAAATACTAAATTAAACACTTGTTTTGAACATAATTAATATTTAAAATTATACGTAAAATATATATAATATATGTTATGATATTTTTCAAAATAAATGGAAACAATAACACCAAAATTAGTTATGAAATATTTTTGGCTTTTATGTATACATATTTCACTCTGTTTGCAATTCAAAATGCTTGACTATTTAATTAAAATTGTGGAGGGCCAAAATTGGGTGTCGACAATTATCATGATCACAATCAACCAGACTGAGCCCAATTTAGTTAACACTTTACACAAAAGAGGATAAATGTGCCAGGCCCAAATACCCGGTGTCGACAGCTTAGAAATTAGGTATCAGATGATTAGGAAGATTGGGCCAAGCCCAAATACTTTTGAATGAAGTTATTCCATTTGATACATACAAGCAGTATATCAAACATATATAATAAGTATATAGGTTGTATATTGTGGTGTATATCAAAGCATATATATCAAAACATTATACTAGAAGATAGAGGATTGTCATATAAAGGATATAGAGTGTATTAAATCACAAAGACCATGTTCACATACATTCAGACCTTGACAACTGACACATGCATTAACAACTCAAAACAAAAGTCATGGCAATATGATTAATCAAAGGCACTATCCCAATAGTAGACAGCAGGGCCAAACTCAAATAATTTACTCAAGCTAGCATAAACTGAATATATTGGACACCTACAAGATGCCTAGTTGGTTCAGGATTCAAAAAGTGACACAGAACATGAGCTAGAAGTTGCACAAGGTAGGTAAGTCATGTGATTTAGTTTTCAACCATGCAATTATATATCAAACACCTTGACACACATACTAGCAGGTAGATATACATATTTTAAGTTGACACAAAACCAATTTAGATATATATTAGCCAATCAGACATCAAACCACTATAAGGATATGCAAGCAGGCTCAAGGTCTCAATTTTAATAAAATGTACCAATTTTGATGACTTAATCCTAATAAGTGAAATACAAACCAATAATTCATATAGTCATAGCAGTTCTCAACATGTGTGTGCAAGGTGTCATTAGCTATCAACATTAATAGTGAGTAGTCATCTACAGATCATGTAAGGGGAGAAAACAGGTTGACAAAATCAGACTTGGAGTTTGCATTTAAATAGATATGGGGCAAGCTTAGACTGAATCCCCCCTATAGACTGTTAAACTGACCAGTCAAGATTCAAATTAACTCCTCAAATGAACATGTTGAATTATGCATATTGAACACAACATTCCAAACTGATGGATAAATATATCACTTTATCTTAACATGAAGAGATGAAAAAACTAGACATAGGTTGATCTAGACTATACATTCAAACATAACCAATAGCCTATTCAAGTTTCAACTCTCATTTTTATACTTAAGTGATCAATTAGGTGGCCAAGCCTTTGTAAATCTAGTATGAACATATAACAAGAGGGCCTGACACATTGTACAAACAATATTCATGTCACACAATAAAACCTACTCAATTCATGTTGGGGGGGGGGGGGGGTAAACATATTGTTCAACATATTTTAAACCCATATGAATGTAGACATGGCATGGCTGTATGACATTTTAATCCAAGTATGTGACTCAAAACATAAAACATGACTTATGAAAGCATAAGAAAGATCCTAGTTGGCATGCAAGATGGTGTAGTCTAAAACTACCAGTTATAAATCTTAAACAAGACATAGGTAAACTCAAATATGTTCAATGTGTGATCATACATGACTCAAGTCAATACACATGTATTTGTGACTTATAAGAAGATAAAGAAGGATAACATATTAGCTCAAACTCTTATATACCATGGCTAGAAACAGTCTAGAGGTGTCATCTCTACCTATATTTCTAGTCTGGGCTAAGAAATGTCAACCGGACAACACCATGACATGAACCAAAACATACACCAAGACATGTAATATCTCATATCAAAACTGGGTAAGTCATTTTAGGCACAGAATAGACATTTCATGAATCTAAACAATCATAATAACATAAGACAATTATTTTGAGTTCACACTAACCTCTCACATCTCTAAAAGCCACATGACACTACTGAGGTAACTCAAACAACCCTCTTAAGTCCATAACTTAACCGTACTGTCTATTTTTAACTTAATGTGGATATTGATCAAGCTTATGAAGACTGCTATTCTAAGAATTGTTAACAATAAGTGTTCTAAAGCATTCTTTAACTTTTTCATGATTTACTAGGTCCTATATGCTAATAAAATACTTCAGTAATAATTCATTATCCTTAAGATTACTTCAAACATATTCATGACCATATTAAATACATCAATAACTGAGATTCATCCTAAACTAAACACGAAGAGGCAAAATAGGGAGACAAACTTCACATTATTGACTATACACATATATAAACATATATCATAGGAAAATTAAACCACTTAAATCTCATATCAACATCAAATAATTATTGCACTAGTCATAATCATTTAGTAAACATGGGCCTCGTTGTACCCTCACAAGTCAAGTCACAAGAATCTCGATACACTAAAAATTAGAAATGTGAAAACTACAAAACTGAACATTGATGTACTAAATAACCAAAATTCTTCTAACTAAAACATTGTATATAGTTGGTAAGTATGGTAAACTGATAAGCATAAAATATGATAACTACCTTTGTACTTTCTGTAAAGGGTTATGCTTTGGTCTATAGTGTCACGACCCGAACCCGGGCCCGTGACTGGTGCCTTACCCCGGGCACCCAAGTAGCCATACATCAGAGTAATCAGCGGAATATAAAACAAGACATGAATAAAGTGAAGTGAAAAACAGTTATCTGAGAAAAACTTGCCTTGCGGCATATATAAATATCAACTAGAACAGTTACATCCTTTTTTACAATTTTGCCCACAACAAGATTTCTGCACTTCAAGAGTGATATGACAACAATGGCGGGGCCCCGCCATACCCCTGAATGTAAGCACCTACAACGACAGGGGACTATACCCCTGATAAGCCTCCGGAAGAAACGGAGCTTCCCCAACGTTGAACTGTGACCCTGAGAGATAGGATCAACGACTGGTGTACCTCTACTGCAGATGGGCGCAGCCAAGGCGAGGTCGAAACAGTACCAAGTATGTGAATCGAAAATATCGTAAATGAAATCATAGTAGTCTATATAAAGCAGAGACATGTATGATAACCAAACTACGTTCACAATAATTAGCGATCGTGTCAAGTCGTGGACTCACGCCAAAGTCATCACTCAATTATAATTATGGGTCTCACGCCCACAACATAAACAAGAGTGAAATAGATATATCAGAATCCGGTCTTTTCTAGGCCGCTAATGATCGCAAGGCCAATCGCCCATAAGTATCATTATGCGTGCCTAATCACGACTTCCACTCGCATAGGTCACACATGTAATTCGCGTAGTCGTATAGACTGCGTCGGGGTAGCTAACCCGTACCCTCCCGACTCGCGATCCGCATAGTCTCAATAGACCGCATAGTCACACAGACCGCATGGGCATCCCCGTGATCGATAAAACACCCGAATGATCAATCCCGAGCATACCGCTGCTCCGATAGTCACATAGACCGCGATAGCCGTATAGACCGCGTCGGGTGGCAAGCCCTGTATAATAAGTCGAGAGTATGTGATATAATAACGATAAACGGACTTAAAGTTTAACAACATAAGCACAACAAGAATAACCCTTTACACAACACCACAAGATACTAACACACGTAGTATCCTAACATGTTTACTTACCAAATCAACAAGAAAGTATTACAAGGCTATCACAAACCAATACAATCAAGTTCTTCACACAAGGTACCTTCTATTTTATGTTAACAAGTTAGTATTTATCCCCAAAGTACTTCATACATTAACTCTTTAAAAGATCCGTTTTTTCACAAAAGTCACACAATACAGTAATATAAAAAAATAGAGTGACTATCTTTTAAGTAAACCAAAACACTTCCTTTGTAAAATCAAGTAACTACATTATTTTCCAAACGCTCAAGTTTGCCTAATTTCAAATGCTCAAGTTTCTCATTTTCGAAAGGTTTCGTAGTTCATAGTTTAAATCACTTAATGATATAATTCTCTTTTAAAACAATTTGAGATACATATGCCTTATATGTGAGTAGGTTATTCTTGTTCATAATCAATCTTATTTAAGCGAACATGATCTAGGAAATGTAATATCATTTTGTCTCATCTTAGCTTATGCGGATGGAGGTTTCTACTGGTTTTAATAATACTTTATTAGTCAATACATTTCCCTTTATTAACGCTGCAGTGGTGTGTTCGATACTTATTCTGATTTCCGAAATCAGTAAAACATTATTCCTTTTAAAAACCAAGTACTCATTACTCACGAATGAGGTTTCACACAAAATTCATTTAAGTCAAGTCTCTTATCTTTTAAGATTTATAAACCATTCTTTTTATTTCTCTTGGCCGTTATACCTAACTTCCCATAATGCTAGTATAACTCTTAGCTTTTAAAACCAAGCATTACTCTTACATTAAAAATGATTCAAGATTCTTTTGAAATGCTTCAAGATCCTTATTATTCGGGCTTAAGTCACAAGACATTGCAGTAAATATTATTCAGCTTAAGTCAAAAGACATTGCCTTAATTATTATTCGGTTCACACACGCACGTCACCGCATCTATATATATATTTAAAATATCATGCTCAAGAGTATAGGAAGAATCACATAGCTCGCGACGATTATCGACTATAGGCAAAACGCTCCACGACTATAACCCGGCTAGCCTTGTCCACCTTCCAAGTAGAACATGCTACTCGCAGATCATTCAACCTATAAAGGTTAAACAAGTCTATCAAAGCCTAGACTACTCTTGTAGAATATTCTTCTGATGTGATTCCAGTTCAAGTCTAACTGTAATATCCTTCTATTACAGTCAATTCTCTCTATGAATCTTATATTCATTTCTATGCTACAACGAGATGTAATTTCCAATTACAATAGAAGGTTAGGATTATTTACCTCGGTAAGCCCAAAATTATCCAAGTTTAATGTCGATCCTGAGCAACGTTTAGCTCCTCCTCCGGGTGCTCCAACCCGCTCCAAATAACCCTTAGAAGTTCTACGCAACTTCTTCTTAATACTCCAACCAACTATGGAGATTTTCCTTAGGGTTTCGTTTAGCGTCTAAAGGGAAGTATAATAGTATTTCTGGGCTTTTCGTATAAGTGTAACCTTGGAATACTACAAGGTATTTGGGCCAAGGTATTTTGGAATAGTAACTATACTTGGAGAGTATTTCTACCAAGGGGGTAGTATTTATACGAGAACCACAAGCAGGGGTGCTACTAAAGCACCACTAGGAGAGGGTACCCTACCAAAGGCCTCAAAGGGAGGGTGCTCTTGGCAGAGCTCTCGAGAGGGGAGAAAGGGATTTTAAGACTTAGAAAACATTTTTGGATGAAGAAGTCTTCAAAGGGGGGGGGGGGGGTATTTATAGGTCAAGCAAAGGCCAACCAATGGCCAAGATGAAGCCAAGTGCTATGAAAGTGTAGGGCCAAGATTTTCCCAAGTACACCTTATCCATCTACCACCAAAAAATATCATACCAACTACTTGACTAAAAAAAGCCACAAAAATCGTCCAAGGAAGCCCCATGTTTGTTGTCCATTGAGGTGACAAGTGTCACCCTCCCGTTGGTCCAAAATATTCCATCTCTAAAAATCCGCAAAAATAATAAATGACATAGCCGAATTTTCCTTCGCAAAGTTTGTAAAACGCTTCGCCGAAAACGACTCTTTCTGTAGTTGTGAACAACATTTTCTACCCTTGCCTACTTTAAGGCTCAAACTTTTCTACGACGTCCTCACGCATACATACCAAAATACGGGTATAACATTCTCCCCTCCTTAGAAACATTCGTCCCGAATGTTCCTTCTAAGTCTCAGAACACACAAGTGCCTGTATAGTCTTCACTACTATACTTACAAAACAATCACGCCACGCCTGGCCATCAAATAACACACGCGCAATTACTCAATTTCAAGTCTACGAGGAATCACCTCCATTACTACAAAGCTCCCACCCAAGGTCTAAAAGATACTCCTTCGTGACCTTCACTTTACAAACGAAATGATCACTTCTATGTTCTCAACACATGCCTCTTATTCCTTACTCGCCGTACTTTCTCATACACTCGAACTCTTTCTTATAACTTACCACCTTCCGCATCGCTTGCCTCAAAACTCGTTACTACCTCCACTTGGTCATCATTAATCGAGAATACTCGATGGATCTTCGATACTCTTCCGAACATAGCAATATGAAAGATCGGACGTCGCTTCCTACGCGGACGACAATGCTAACTATAGGCAACCCGCCTATTCTTCACATGATCCAAAAGGCCCAAAGTAACTCGCCACGCTTTCCTCGCTTCCGAATCTCGCCACACCTTTCGGTGGTACCTTTCGAAGACCCACCGTCAACTCAACTCCAAACGCCGCCGCCGATTATCCGCACAACTTTTGTTGACTCTGAGCTGCCAATAACCTCTTCTGGATAAGCTTCACCCTATCCACATCCTGCTGAACAAGTATGAACCAACTATCTGAACCTTGCCAACATCGAACCAATCGAATGGCAACTTATATTTCCGCCCCTACAAGGCGTCATAAAGCGACATTCGAATACTGAAATGGTAGTTATAAAACACTCCCTCAACAGGAGGCAACAATACCCACAAAGAACCCCTCGAAATCCAAACTCGCCCGAGGCGAACGCGAGCATCGATATTTACCTGAGTTCATAACCCTGCCTGGTAAAACTTCCCGAAAAGAAACAGCCATAACTTGGGCTCCACTATCTGTCATAAGGTGAAGGTAGGCACCTCGTGTAGCCTTACAACCTTCCTGATATAACATCTCGCATAACCCTCTGCCGAGTAAACGATCTTGACTGAAAGACAATATGGGCTGACCTCATCGGCCCGACTACTGGTTGAACGCATCCACTAACTCGTACGATGGTTAACTAAACTTGGGCCTAACCCCTCGTGACCTACCACCGCGACCACCACAACCGACCCCACCATAAAACAGTCGTAGGTTGACCCGCGATGGCCTCAACCCGACCCACTCGCCAGAAACACTTGCTCCCGATCCTAACAATCTCACTAATCAAGTCACGAAACCTAGCGGTCTTCTTAGCTCAACTACCCTCTTTCACCCACATTACTCAGGGACTTATTATACAACTATATCTCACGTGCACTATGCACTCCGATAAGGGTCAAACATAAAAATATAAATCTTCTACTCGAGATGGCCTCGCCTCTAAGGTCTCCACGTGTAAAACTCTAAGGCTCACACTTTCCTAACCCCAATCTTACCCTTATCCCTAACCTTGATTTCTAATCACAATTAACATAACATTTAAGGTATACTCATCTTATCATACGCACTAATCTCTGCAGGGTTAAGGATCTACCATACCTGCGCTTCACTCCCATCTGCCGCTCTAATCAATCCCGCCTGTTGGGCGCATAGCTTGGAAGATGATAAACCGTCACCGATCCTCGGCCGAGTCCTCCTACTGCATCCCTCCTACTAGGATACCCTTTCGACACATGGCCCTGACGGCCGTAGGTAAAACAAGTACCAACTAAAAAGACGACATTCCCGATGACGTCATTACATCGTGAACACTGGGAAAATCGAGTCCGGCTTAGTGGAATGTCACGACCAACCTGCCCGTGATCGTGCCTTACCGGACACCCTAGTGATACAACATCAGAGTAATCAGCGGAACATAAAACGATAATATGAAATAACAAGAAGTATGAAACAATAGTCTGAGAAAAATTGCCTTTCGGCATGTCTAGATCAACTTTAAAACAGAACAGTTACATCCTATTACAACTCGCCTACAACAAGATTACTGCACTTCTAAGAATGATATGACAACAACGACGGGACAGGGCCCCGTCATACCCCTGAATGTAAGCACCTACAACAACAGGGGACTATACCCAGATAAGCCTCCGGAGAAACGGAGCTTCCCAAACGCTGAACTGTGACCCTAAGAGCGAGGATCAACGACTGGTGTACCTTTACCTGCGGCATGAACGCAGCTTCGAGGAGGTCGATAACAGTACCAAGTATGAAATCGAAATATTGTAAATGAAATCATAGTAGTCTATATAAAGCAGGAGACATGTATGATAACCAAACTACAGTTCACAATAAATAAGCAGTCATGTCAAGTCAGGGACTCACGCCCTCAAGTCATCACTCAAATATAACAATGGGTCTCACGCCCACAACATCAATCATGCCCGTGGCATACCTTCTGCACTGCCGGCAGTCTATGATATAATCACACCAAGAAGTACACATGAACACCAGGTCCCACCTGTGTCATCATAAAAACCGTACGGGGTAAGTACGAAGGCATAGCCGACTACTAAAACCCACAGTACAAACAAGGTCGTGAATCGTATTATGAGATCTGCTCTGCATCATTACATGATCAAAGCTGGCCACTCGCCCGCAGTATCTAATGTGCGTCTAGCCCTGGAACTTCCCGTAGCTCCGCATGGGCCACCCCAATGGCCCGCATGAGGTATTCCCCGCATCGAGGGTAGCTACTCCTAGCGGCCCCGACTCGCCGTCCGCATGGCCACATAGACCGCATGACCACAAGGGCCGCATACTAACCTGGAACTCTCGTAGCTCCGCATGGGTGTCACACAGTACCCGCATGAGGTATTCTCGAATCATAGGTCCATCGACCCGCCTGAGTCTACCCCGCAACGGAGGCGCTTTAACCTCCTAAACAAGTCAGTGAGTGGTATAATACCAACATAACGCTGATCGTTAAACAACTTTAAGCGCAGTCGAGGGAAAACCCCCTTTACACAAAACATCACAAGATACTAACACACGTAGCATCCTAGCATGTTTACTTATCAAATCAACAAGAAAGTATTACAAGGCTATCACAAACCAACACAATCAAGTTATACACACAAGGTACATTCTAATATATGATTAACAAGATCGGGTATCTATTCCCAAAGTACTTCATACATTATCTTTTAAAAGATACGTTACGTTTACAAAAGTCACACAATACCCGTAGTATATGAAAATAGAGTGATTATCTTTTGAAGTAAATCAAAACACTTCTCTTCGTAAAATCAAGTAACAACATTCTTTTCCAAATGTTTCAGGTTTGCCTAATTTCAATTACTCAAGTTTCTCATTTTCGAAAGGTTTCGTAGTTCATAATTTTAATCACTTAATGATATAATTCTCCTTTAAAAGCAATTTGAGAAACATATGTCTGATACGTGAGTAGGTTATTCTTGTTTATAACAATCTTATTTAAGCAGCCATGATCTAGGAAATGTAACATCATTTTGTCTCATCTTAGTTTCTATGCAGATGGAAGTTTCTACTGGTTTTACTAATACATTATTAGTCAAAACATTTCCCTTTATTAGCGCTGTGGTTTGTTCGATACTTATTCTGATTTCCGAAATCAAAAACATTATTGCTTTTAAAATCAAGTACTCATTACTCGCGAATGAGGTTTTACAACATTTTTAACAAAATGTTAATTACCAAGTAAAACAAGTTAAGTCTCTTATCTTTAAGATTAAGTCTCTTAACTTTTAAAATCAGTAAACCATTCTCTTTACCTCTCTTAAAACGTTATACCTAACTTCCCATAAAGCTAGTATAACTCTTCTTTATTATCACACATCAAGTCAGTTACCTTTTAAAACCACAAAGCATTTTACACATGTACGCTCACCGTACTACATAGTTATACACATATCATGCTAGAAAAGGTAGGAAGAGATTCACATACCGCGACGATTATCGACTAATAGCAAAACGCTCCAAGTACCTCAAACCGTCGGCTACTCCTTAAGCCAAGTAGATCGCGCCACGCATGGTACTTTAACCTATAAGGCCACAAGGCGCTTATTAACATCTAGGTCTAATCGTAGAACATTCTACGTAAAATTCAAAGACTCTCCCCGCAACCGTAGAATCTCCTCCTCTATCGAGGCCGCCATCAAGCCAACCAGGGGGTTTATACATCTAACCTGACGTGTACAATTCTACTTCACGAATGCTACACAAGTCTATCTGATACACCCCATGTAATTACGATTCGCTTCTTTCTTTATATTCGTGCTTAAGTCAAAAGACATTGCCGCAAAGCTAGGTTGATTTCTATATATAGTATACTTCAACTATAATCTTACAACATGTAATTTCCAATTACAATAAGGGACAAGATATTACCTCGATAAGCCCAAAATTATCCTAGTTTAATGTCGCTTCCCGAGCAACGTTTAGCTCCAACTCAGGCGCTCCAACCCGCTCCAAACCACCCTTAGAAGTTCTAACCAACTTCTACTTAATACTCCAACTATCTATGGAGATTTTCCTTAGGGTTTCTTTTTGTGACCGGGACGGAAGTATAATAGTATTTCCGGCTTTTCAGATAAGTGTAACCTTGGAATACTACAAGGTATAAGGCTAAGGTAATTTGGGTATAGTAACAATACTTTGAGAGTATTTCTACCAAGAGTGGGGGTATTATAGAGGTATTTATTCGAGACAACACCACAAGTGTGTATACCTCGACCTACCCCATTGGGTGGGGGGGGTTCTCGCTGGGCTGGGGAGGAACTCTACTGGGCGGCCTCTCAAAGGGGAGGGAGGCTAGACGAGACCTCAAACACAAAGAGGGAAGCTCTCAAGACTTAGAGATTTTGATGAAGAAGTGTCACGACCAACCCGGCCCGTGGCGTGCCTTACCCCGGCACCCTAGTGATACAACATCGAGAAAACCAATGAAATAAAACTTAAACATGTAAATGTATACGGATTAAGATGAAAGAAAATAGGCCAACCAAAACGGTTGCCTTTCAACATATATATATCTATATAAACATTTGAACAAGCATAATCCTTACAACCCCGCCACAACAAAGGCAGACTTATGATTTATACAACAACTATGACGGACAGTAGGCCCCGCCATACCCCGAATGTACAAGGACCTAGACTCAGTGGTAACATACCAAAGATAAGCCTCCAAGGGACTGAGCTTCCCAAGACGCTGAAATGAGATCCTAAACGCGGATCGACAATAAGTGTACTTCTACTGCGCGTATGAACGCAGCCAAGGAGGTCAAGATCGTAAATGAAATCATAATAGTCTATATAAAGCAGGAGACATGTATGATAACCAAACTACAGCTCACAACATAAAAGCAGTTATGTCAAGTCAGGGACTCACGCCCTCAAAGTCATCCCTCATGCCCGTGGAACTTCTTATCGGCTGGCGCCTAGGTACAAATCATGTGATACGTATAACATGTCTCGGCCCATCTCACGGACCCAAAGATAGAAAACGGGATACATTCGGTTCATCCCATGAACCAGAGAGTCGAGTGAAATCTTGTTATACCCCGTAGTTCTGACCCTACGATGAGAGCGCATTTAAAGCATGTAAGACTTAAAATTTCCACAGCGATAGGTTGGATTGTTCCGACGGGTTTTAGTAGACTTTGAGGCGGGTTATGACCCTACATTGAGAATTCCTAAGTGTTTCAAAGTCCTGGCGTAGTTCGTTGAGTCCAGATTCCAACGCAACCAATCGCTCGTCGATAGGACGTCGGAGTAGAAAGTTATGAGAATTACAAGTTCGGCGCAATCGGACAAAAATGTGTTTGACAGAGTATGGCCGCGCGCGAGGAGGCATGGCGCGGAAGATCCGAGGGTCCGCAGAGCTGCGGCCGCCGAAGCGAAGCTGGGCGCGGCGTGGATTCTGGCGGAAACTTAGGAAAAGTCAGATTTTTCTTTTAAAAGACCTCAGGAGGGTGACAAGTGTCCCCATCCGATTTTGTATGACTATATTGACCAAGTCTTCAAGACTTGGTCATACTTCATCTCTCTCTTAGACAAAAGCTCTCCCTTCTCTCTTAAAAGTTCAAGCTCCTCCTTCTCTAAAATCCCAAGAGAAATTCTAGCCTTAGGAAAAATCAAAGTTAAGAACAAGAAGGAAGCTGTGGCTAGCTTGTGTGGTGTTCTTGCAAGGAAGATAGCAAAATATTTGGAATAAGTTTGACTAAAACTTTAAGGTAACATTTCTTCCTTTAGAATTAGTTTCTAGTGTTGCATGTTAAGAAGAAAGAACTTGTGGTAGTGAATAATGCTCTTAGAGTCATCAGATGTAAGAAATATGGTTAAGAAAATTATGTGAGCATGTTGTAGCCTAAAAACTACCTTAGACTTGTTAAGTTAATTGTTTTACCTTTTGGGGTAGAATTTTACACACCCAAGTTTAGGTGTAATCCCTTGAGATTGTTTGGATTGTTGGGCCTAAGAAGTGGCGTTTGGATGTTGAATTCGGACCTTAAAAGGTGGCAAAGTATGTAGAAACAAAAGAAATGCTGCCCAATTTTCCATAGAATTTAGGGGCTTTGAACTTAGATTATTCCTACATTGAAATTAGAGGTTAATAAACGTATTATGGTTATTATAGGTTGGCATATTACTTGCGGTAGTTTGAGCTTAGCAAGTGGATTGACCGAAGAGGTATGTGGAAACTTTCTTATCCTTTGAGCATGAGTAGTTATAACTATATAGTACGGTAGACGTACGTGTTTTGAATGAAGTAAATCTTTTTGTTATACTTGACTTGTTTTAAGAAAATGTCTAAGTCGGTTGGGTTAAGAAGTTAACCCGCTTGTTCTTAAGGAATGGTTTATCCTAAATAAGATAGACAAGGATTTTCTTGACATAATGAAGTATAGAGTACTTTTGGTGTGAAAGTATTGAATATTGAATTATTCTAAAAGATAAGAGACTTAAATTTTTGAGGTAAGAAACTTGTTTTCTAAAGGATAAGAGGCTTGAAGTATTTTGAAAATTGTATGAATTTGTTTGAAGTATAAGTCTCTTGGTTAGTAAAAGAACGAAATGGTTTATAAGGAGTTATAACGGCTTTATGGGAAGTTAGTTATAACGGCCTTATGAAAGGATAAGGATGTCTTAAATTTCTAAAGCATAAAGTTAGTATAACGGCTTTATGGGAAGTTGGTTATAATAACTTTATGGAAGGTTATGAAAGTTGTCTATTTGATTAATGAGCATAAGTTGTCTAGATTGTGAAAAATTGAAGTTACTTGGTTTCAAGATTTGAAATGAGTTTTCTAAAGGTGTAGTAACTTACTTTGAAAAATAGACACGCCTTGATACTACGGGTGTTAGTATCTTGGATTTTTACATAAAAAGGAGGCTTTCGAAAAGAATGTACGTACATAGTACTTTGGCTTGTTTAATTGAGAATTATTCTATGTGTGCCTTGAAAAGTACCTTGGCTTGCTTAAATAAGAATTCTCTTGGTTTATGTGAAAAGAAGGCATGGTAATTGTCTTGGTTTATATAAAGGCATGATATTGCAATTCGAATTAAAAGCATGTAATTATGAGTCTATTTGGGCGCATCGGTGATGGAGGATTCCACTGTATGCGCCACGATGAGGGTTCATTTCCTCGTGATGTTATTCCACGGATTAGCTCTCCACGAGGTCTCGATGCGCAGGTGGATCTAGTAGTTAGCCCTCGTACCGCCTGGTCGACGTGATGCAGTGGATCGTAGTTGGCTGTATTTGCCGGCCGTGTTAGCGAAGTGGTGTGATGCAGGTGGATCTGGTGGTTAGCTCGCGTATTTGCCGGCCGATGCGACGCAGGTGGATCTGTAAAGCCGCACTTGCCGGTCGGCCGTGATTTCGCTATAGTATTGTTGTACGTGGATCCGTAGTGGCTTCGTCTTGCCGGCGATTGAGGATGCAGGTGGATCGGTAGCTATGCCTTCGCATTTGCCTCGCATGCTTCTATGATACAGTGGGATCTAGTATTCATATGTACTTCTTAGTGTTGTTATATCATAGATCGCCAAGTGAGGAAGGAATTCCACGCACGATTGATATTATGGGTACGAGACCCATGGTTATATTTGAGTGATGACTTAGAGGCGTGAGTCCCTAACTCGACATGGCCGCAGTGTATGTTGTGTCGTAGTTTGGCTATCATACATGTCTCGCTTTATATATGCTATTATGAATTCATTACGATATTTTCGCCACATACTTGGTACTGTTATCGACCTCCTTCGCCGTGCGTTCATGCCGCAGTCGAGATACGTAGCTTGACGTCCGCACTCTGTGATCACCGTCATTTCGGGAAGCTCCATCTCTCGAGGCTTGTCTTTTGGTATGATTCCTGAGGTTATAGACTTTGTACATTCAGGGTACGGCGGGCCCGTCCCGCCACGCTTGTTATTCCTGAGTGCGTAGTCACGTTGGTGTTTTGGGCTATAAGAACCAGTTGTATTACTATACTTTTGTTTAAGTATGTTTTATAGAAGGCAGCCTTATCGGCTGGCCAGTAATGTTTACCCTTTTTTCTAAGTAATGTGTTATGTATGTTCATTGCTATTCTCGACATATACCAGACAGTACCGGTGAGGTACCACGTGGCCCTGTGGTCGTGACAAATACATTCCCGGATGAACCTAGTCCAGTGAAATACATTCTGATGAACCTGAGTCGAGTGAAATACATTCGGATGAACCAGGTCGAGTGAAATACATTCGGATGAACCGGTAGTCGAGTGAAATACATTCCGGATGAACCTAGTAGTCGAAATACATTCTGATGAACCTGGTAGTCGAGTGAAATACATTCCTGCTCATCCCATGAACCGTAGTCGAGTAGAACACGACTTGCACAACAAGGCTATCACACGTAACATGGTCAAGTTTCATAACAACAAGCATAGGCAAGTTATACACAACTCAAGGTACTTTCATTTTATGTCAAAGTCCGGATTTTTAACCCTAAAGTACTACGTACGTTAAATTCCTTTTAAGAGATTCATTCCTTTTCTAAAAGTCACCCGATACCCGTAGTATATAAAAATGTGTGACTTATATCTTTTAAGTAAACCAAAACAACTTTCATACTTTCCTTTTTAAGACCAAATTAAGGCAATACCATGCCTTCCTTTTGGACCAAAATACTTCTCTTTTAAAAGTCAAGTTAACACATTAAAACAAATGATAAAACCCTTCTTTTGTTTTCATAAAGTCGTTATAACCAACTTCCCATAAAGCTGTTATAACACTTTATGTTTTAAACCATTTTAAGACAACACAATGCCTTTCTTTTCCCTAAAGTTCGGTTGCCTAATTTCAATTACGCAAGTCTCTTTAGAAAAGTTTCATAGTTCAATGTCTTAATCTCTTTAAAACAATAGAGTAAATATGCCATAGGTGAGTAGGTTAATCTTGTTCATAATCAATCTTATTAAGCAACCATGATCTAGAAAATGTAATATCATTTTGTCTCATCTTAGCTTCTATGCAGATGGAGGTTTCTACTGGTTTTAATAATACTTAATTATTCAATACATTTTCCTTTATTAACGCTGCAGTGGTTTATCGATACACCTTCTGATTTCCGAAATCAGTAAAACATTATTCCTTTTAAAAACCAAGTACTCATTACTCACGAATGAGGTTTCACACAAAATCCATATTAATTCATTTAAGTTAAGTCTCTTATCTTATAAGATCAAGTCTCTTAACTTCTAAAATCAGTAAACCATCTTCTTTACCTCTCTTAAGACGTTATACCTAACTCCCCATAAAGCTAGTATAACTCTTTTTAAAACCTAAAACCAAGTGTTACTCTTCTTCAAAAATGGTTTCTTAACAATTTTGAAATACTTGAAATTCTTATTATTCAGCTTAAGTCAAAAGACATCGTCGCATAACCACGCTCAATTAGCACACGTCGCCTACCGCACTATATATTATTCAAAGCTTAAGTCAAAAGACATTGACATTATATATATCTTCCTTTAAAATATCATGCTCAAGAGTATAGGAAGAATCACATACCTCGCGACGATTTATCGACTATAAGCAAAACGCCCACGGCTAAAACCCCTAGCTGGTCCACCTTCTAAGTAGCCCATGCTACTTGCGTAACATTCAACCAATAAAGGTTATCACCATCAGATATACAAATCTATGTAAGTACTGCTTTAACTTCTACTTATATTCTTCAAGTGATTTCGATTCAAGTCTTTCTGTAATATCCTTCTATTACAACAATTCTCTTCTATGAATCTTATATTCATTTCTATACTACTACAAAGATGTAATTTCCAATTACACTAGAAGGATGATAGTATTTACCTCGATGAGCCCAAAATTATCCAAGTTAAAATGTCGATCCCGAGCAAGGTTTAGCTCACTACTCCGCGCGCTCCAACCCGCTCCAAACAACCCAAGTTCTAACCAACTTCTACCCAACTATCAATGAAGATTTCCTTAGGGTTTCGTTTTGTGACCGAGGAAGTATAATAGTATTTACGGGCTTTTAGTATAGGTATAACCTTGGAATACTACAGGTATAAGGGCTAAAGTATTTAGGCATAACAACAATACTTGGAGAGTATTTCTTTACCAAGGGGTAGTATTTCGACTAGCACAACTAGGTGAGGGGGTGTTTCTCGGCCGAGGCTAGGAAGGGGTGCTCTCTAGCTCACAAGAGGGGAGAAAGGGATTTCAAGACTTGGAAATATTTGTGGATGAAAACCTTCAAGCAAGGAGTATTTATAGGCTAACCAAAGGCCAACCAATGGCCAAGATGAAGCCAAGTGCATAGCAAGTGTAAGGCCAAGATTTAGCCATGTGCTACCTTATCCATCTACACAAAATATCCTACCTAACCTTGACCAAAATTTCAACACAAAAACGTGCAAGACTAGCCCAAATTGCCGTCCAAACATGCCACAAGGGTGACACTTGTCACCCTCTCGTTGGTCCAAAATATTCCGCCTCTAAAAATCCGCAAAAATTATTAATGACATAGTGGAATTTTCCCTACGTAAGGTTGGAAACGTTTCGTCGGAAAACGACTCTTTTTGACACTTGTGCACAATTTCGAACTTAGCCTAACTTTAAGGCTCAAACTTTTATACGTACGCCCTCACGTACATACTCTGGAAATACGGGGTATAACAAGAAGTTCATCAAAGGGGAGGGGTATTTATAGGTCAAGCCATGGCTAACTAACGGCGAATCAAGCCAAGTGTGGTGCAAGTGTAGCCAAGATATGCCCAAGTGTACCTTATCCATCTACCCACAAAATATCCTACCAACTACTTGACAAAGCCAACCCATTTCGTCAAGCTTTACCGCTCCATCAATGAGAGGGTGCCAAGTGTCGCCTCTCGCTGGTCCAAAATGTTTAGCTCTCTAAAAATCCGCAAAAATTAGAAATGACATAGCCGTAATTTACCTACGCGAGTTGTGTAAACGCTTTAGTCGAAAAACGACTCTAATCGGGTGTTGTGAACAAAATAAATCGGCCAAGCCACTTTAAAGTCCAAACTTTTCTACGCACGCCCCACGCATACTGAAATACGGGTATAACATTCTCCTCCTAGAAACATTCGTCCGAATGTTCCTTCTAAGTCTCAAAACAAACGCCGCGCCAAGATAGTCTTCACTACTATACTTACGAGAACAATCTCGCCACACATGTGTAAACACGCGCCAAATACCTTGTCACGACCCGAACGGCCCGTGGATCGTGCTCACCCTGCACCCTAGTGATACAACATCGTGAGTAATCACGGAACATAAAACAAGACATGAAAATATTAAGTAAGAAAGCGATGTCGGAGAAAACTTGCCTTACGGCATATATATAAATCAATTTTGCAACGAACGATTACATCCCATTACAACTCGCCACAACAGCACTACACTTCTAAGAATGATACGACAATAATGGCGGATGAGGCACCGCCATACCCCGAATGTAAATACCTACAACGATGCGGGACTATACCACCGATAAGCCTCCGAGAAACGGAGCTTCCCATACGTAATCGTGACCCGAGAACTAGGATCAACGATCGTGTACCTCAACTGCGGCGTTAACGCACTTTTCCCGAGAGGTCGACAACAGTACCAAGTATGTGAAATCAGAAGTACTTAAATGAAAACATATCATTTTAAAATCGGTTTTGCAAGTATGTATGAAACAACCAAGGTAACGCATGTAGTGCCATATCATAAACAAGAGCAACAATAGGTAAATCGTAGCGAGGTCTTTTCTAGGCTGCGAATGATCGAAGCAGGGCCAATTGCCCGTAGTATCACCAAGCAAGCCTAATCCTGGACTCACGTAGTCCGCATAGGCCACTCATATAGGCCCGCATAGGGTATGTAACCCCGCATCGAGGGTAGCTACTCCTCGGCGTCGCCCCGACCGCACGCGTAGGCCGCAGACCGCGTGACCACAAGGGCCGCAAACTAACCTCGAACTCCGTAGTTCGCATGGATCCTCGGACCCGCATAGAGGTATTCTCGAATCACGGTCCTGCATCACCGAGTCTACCTCGCGACGGAGGCACTTTAACCCGGAAATAAGTCAAGGTGAGTGGTACAATACCAACATAACTACTGATAGTCAAACAACTTTAAGCGCAATGAGAAAACCCCTTTACACTAACATCACAAGATACTAACACACGTGCATCCTAGCATGTTTATTTATCAATCAACAAGAAAGTATTACAAGGCTATCACAAACCAACACAATCAAGTTATACACACAAGGTACTTTCTACTATATGTCAACAAGTTCAGTTTTATCCCCAAAGTATTTCATACATTAACTCTTTAAAAGATACGTTACGTTTACAAAGTCACACAATACGTAGTATATGAAAATAGAGTGATTATCTTTTGAAGTAAATCAAAACACTTCTTCGAAATCAAGTAACAACATTCTTTCTAAATGTTTCAAGTTTGCCTAATTTCAATTACTCAAGTTTCTCATTTTCGAAAGGTTTCGTAGTTCATAATTTTAATCACTTAATGATATAATTCTCCCTTAAAAGCAATGTGAGAAACATATGTCTGATATGTGAGTAGGTTATTCTTGTTTATAACAATCTTATTTAAGCAAAATGATCTAGAAATGTAACATCATTTTGTCTCATCTTAGTTTCTATGGATGGAAGTTTCTACCGGTTTTACTAATACATTATTAGTCAAAACATTTCCTTTATTAGCTTTGTGGTTTGTTCGATACTTATTCGATTTTGAAATCAAGAAACATTATTGCTTTTAAAATCAAGTACTCATTACTCATGAATGAGGTTTTACAACATTTTTTAACAAAATGTTAATTACCAAATAAAACAAGTTAAGTCTCTTATCCTTTAAGATCAAGTCTCTTAACTTTTAAAATCAATAAACCATTCATTTTACCATTCTTAAGACGTTATACCTAACTTCCCATAAAGCTAGTATAACTCTTATGTTTTCAAAACCAAGTATTATTCTTCGTTAAAAATGATTCAAGATTCTTTTGAAATACTTCAAGATTCTTTATTATTACACATTAAGTCGCTTATAAGTCAAATCGGTTACCTTTTAAAACCATAAAGCATTTTCTTACTTACATAAAGTCGTTATAACTAACTTCCCATAAAGCCGTTATAACACTTTATGTTTCAAACCAATCAAATACGTTTAACACATGCACGCTCACCGCACTACATAGTTATACACATATCATGCTAGAAAAGGTAGGAAGAGGTTCACATACCTCGCGACGATTATCGACTAATAGCAAAACGCCCAAGTACCTCAAACCGCTCGGCTACTCCTGCCAAGATCGCGCCACGCACGGTACTTCAACCTATAAGGCCACAATGCGCTTTATTAACATCTAGGTCTAATCGTAGAACATTCTACGTAAAATTCGGCAAGACTCCCACCACCCGCAACGTAAATCTCATCCTCTATCGGCCGCTACCAAGCCAACCAGGGGTTATACGCCTAATCCGGACGCGCACAATTCTACCTCACGTAAAAGCTACACAAGTCTATCAACACACCCTATGTAATTACTCAAGACTCTTCTTTCGAAAAGGTTTCTAATTATTCAGCTTAAGTCAAAAGACATTGCCGCTAACTACGCTCGCTTCTATATATAGTATACTTCAACTATATATTCTAATAACATGTAATTTCCAATTACAATAGGGGGACAAGAATATTTACCTCGACAAGCCCAAAATTATCCGAGTTTAAATGTCGATCCTGAACAAGGTTTAGCTCCAACTCCGTGCGCTCCGACTGCTCCAACTACCCTTAGAAGTTCTAACCAACTTCTACACTACTCCAACTAACCATGGAGATTTTCCTGTGTTTCGGTTTGGTGAGTGTGGAAGTATAATAGTATTACTGGCTTTTAGTATAAGTATAACCTTGGAATACTACAAGTATAAGGCCAAGGTATTTTGGGTATAGTAACAATACTTTTGAGTATTTCTACCAAGAGGAGGGTATTTATCTGAAACAACTAGGCTGGGTACCCTACTAGCACCACAGGAGTGGGTGTATACCGCCACCCCACTGTGGGGGTACTCGCCGAGGGGAGAGGGGCTCGGCCGAACTCAACACAAAGGGGAGGAGGAGGATTTTAACACTCAGAATTATTTGGAATGGATGAAGAAGTCTTCCAAGGGTGGTATTTATAGGTCAGCAAAGTGCCAACCAACGCCAAGATCATGCCAAGTGCAAGGCAAGTGTAGGTGTGGATTCATCCAAGCACACCTTATCCATCTACCACCAAAATATCCTACCTACTACTTGACAAAACCACCCAAATCGTCACCCGACCGCCAGCCTATCCAACGAGAGGTGACAAGTGTCGCCTCTTGTTGGTCCAAAATGTTTCACCTCCTAAAAATCCGCAAAAATTGGAAATGATATAGCCGGAATTTTCCCTACGAAAGTTGTGGAAACGTTTACAAAAACGACTCTAATCTCCAGGTCAGGCACAAAAATAAATCGCTGCCACTTTAAAGTCCAAACTTTTCTACGCACGCCTTACGTACATACTCTGGAAATACGGGGTATAACATTCTCCCCTCCTTAGAAACATTCGTCCCGAATGTTCCTTCTAAGTCTCAAACCAAACGTGCGCCAGTATAGTCTTCACTACTATACTTACGAGAACGATCCTGCCACACCTGGCCACAGAAACATCTGCGCAAATTCTTACATCCAAGTCCACGAGGAACACCTCTAACATCACAAACGCTCCCATCCGCGGTCTAAAATATAATTCCTTCGCACTTTCTCCATACAAAAGAAATGGTCACATCTCTCGCCGCAATACATGCTCGCTTCTCCCTTTACTCGTCGTGATACCACTTTTTGTCACTTTGCCGCGAGGTTCTAGTGTCACTCGCGACCTAACAAATGGTACCGGCTGCATGCGATCCTCGAAGTCGTGACACTAACTTTTATCACATTTCACATCGTCGCTTTCCAAAACTCGGTTACTATCTCTAACGTGGTCATCATTAACCGGGAACACTGGATGGATCTACTTTCCGATCATAACAATACGAAAGATCGGACGATTGCCTCCTAAGTCGGACTACAAAAGCTAACATATAGCAACCCGCCTATTCTTCACATGAACTCAAAAGGCCCAAAGTAACTGGCTAAATTCCTCTGTTTTCCAAAACTCGTCACACTCCAACCCGGCGGTACTTTCGAAGACCACCATCAACTCAACTCTAAGCGTCGCCGCCGATTATCCGCACGATTTCTCGAGCCGCGTAACCTCTTCTAGACAAGCTTTACCTATCCATGATCATCGAACAAGTTCAACCAACTATCGAATCTTGCCAATATCGAACCAATCGACCGCGACTTACACATCCGCCTGCAAGGCTTCATATGAGACATTCGAACACCGAAATGGTAGCTTAAACACTCCTCCACAGAGACAACAATCCCACAACTACCCTCAAATCCACACACCGCCCGAGGGCGAATGCGACTGAGACTCACCGAAGTTCTTAACCCCGCTGTAAAACTTCCAGAAATAAAAACAGTGCACTCGGGCTCCACTCGCCATAAGGTAAAGTTAGGCACCCCGCAGCCTTACAACCTTTCCGATAAATCAACACCGCCGAGTAAACGGTTTTTGCTAAGACAAGACGGTGACCTCCTCGCCCGACCATCGGTCGAACGATCCACGAACTCGACGTTAACTAAACTTGGGCCAAACACCCTTATGACCCTAGCACAAGGCGGGACCACCACAACAGACCCCACCACCATACAGCCGCGGGTTGACCCGCAACGCGGCCTCAACCCGACCCGCAACGCAGACATTAGCTCCCGAACCGAAAACGCCACTAATCACGTTACGAAAACCTAGCGGTCTTCTTAGCTCAACTACCTCTTTCATTCCACACTTCTCGGGACTTATCCCACAACATAACTCACGTGCACTATGCACTTATAAGGGTCAAACATAAACAATACATCTTTTACTCGGGATGGCCTTACCTCTAAGGTCTCTACGTATAACACTCTAAGGCTCGCACTTTCTATCCCCAATCTTCCCTGCATCGAACCATGATTTCTAATCACAAATTACACATCGCTATCGTAACATAGCACTTAAGATATACTCATCTCATCATACGCTACTAATCTCTAGAGGTTAAGGATAAACTCAGATCTCTTGCCTCCACTCCCTTAAGTCGTTCTAATCAAACGCCAGTAGTGGCATAGCTAAGGAACGTGACGACTACCCATCGATCTCAAGGCTAAGTCCTCCTACAAGGACACTCTTTCGACATCGGACCGACGGTCGTAGTAAAACAAGTACTAACTAAAGATGACATTCCCGACGACGCCCGTGCATCGCATTTGTGAATCAGGGAAAATCAATCCACTGGCCGGAACCTACGTGTAGTGTGAGCCGAAGCTCGGAGCTCGACCAACTCCTGCATACCGAATGTCCCGAACCCGGAGGACCTTTCGCACCGTGGATGTGTATAATCTAATCCAGCGAGGCGACTCGCCTCAAGTTACTAAAGGACCTCTTGCTCGCCCTCCTGCTTCGCCGTTAACCCGCCGATCTCTACGCTTCTTGGCATCGCGCACAAGCCCGTACTCGTGCCATGCTCAAGCCTAATCAAGAATTACTCGCACAACCCTTTCTAAGATATTCATCAAGACTCGCGGACATCGGTATGCTCTCGTAGCCAAATCCATAGCTAATGCGAGGTTGTCTTTTCGCAATCTATATTCTCTCGCTTTCCGGTCGTGGAACGAAGGTTCAAATGTCGCGGCGCGAGGAGAATCGCCGCGTGCTAAACTCCTTTGGTGGTGACGAGCATAACTCCGAACGAGCACCTAACTCGGTGATGGTTGGGCTCTGTGCCTCGTAACCCTCTCGAACTCTACTCGCGGCTCCTCGACTGCCTTGCCCTCCGGCGGGCTTGCCTACGCGAGGCATAACGGTGAAAAAGAAATACGTGAGAGGTCCAACTTACAACACAGCTCTAGGGCGCGATCTCGAGTGAGAAGAATGAAACCAACCCAAATATCCTATAGCCTCACGATTATTGGTGTGGTGCACAACACACCGATAATCAAGACTCTTGGATACGGTGCGTAGACACTTTCGAGGATTAATCGCTCGATACCACTTTTGTCACGACCGAACCGGGCGTGATCGTGCCTTACCCGGGCACCCTGGTGATACAACATCGAGTAATCGTGGAACATAAAACAAGACATGAAAATATTAAGAAGTAAGCGATGTCGGAGAAAACTTTCCTTACGGCATATATATAAATCAATTTTGCAACCGAACGATTACATCCATTGCAACTCGCCACAACAGTGATTACTCAGACTTCTAAGAATGATCGACAATAATGGCGGGACAGGCCCCGCCATACCACGAATGTAAATACCTACAACGATAGGACTATACCACCGATAAGCCTCCTGAGAAAGCGGAGCTTTCCATACTGTTGACGTGACCGAGAACTAGGATCGATGGCCGTGTACCTCAACTGCGGCATGAAACAACGCAGCCCGGAAGGTCGATCTGGCAAGTACCAAGTATGTGAATCGTAAAGTACTTAAATGAAAACATATCATTTTAAAATCGGTTTGCAAGTATGTATGAAACAACCAAGGTAACCGCGCATAGTTCCATATCATAAACAAGAGCAACAATAGGTAAATCAGAGTCTTTTCTAGGCTGCGAATGATCGGGCAGGCCAATTGCGTAGTATCACCATGCAAGCCTAATCCGGACTCCGTAGTCCGCGATAGGCCACTCATATAGGCCCGCATGGGGTATGTAACCTCGCATCGGTAGCTACTCCTCGCATCGCCCGACCGCGATCGCGTAGCCACAGAGACCGCATGACCACAAGGGCCGCAAACTAACCTGGAACTCCCGTAGTTCCGCATGGATCCCTTGGACCCGCATGAGGTATTCTCGAATCATGGTCCCAGACCGCCTGAGTCTACCCCGCATCGGAGGGCAGCTTAACCCCCGGAAATAAGTCAAGGTGAGTGGTACAATACCAACATAACGGCTGATAGTCAAACAACTTTAAGCGCAGTCGAGGGGAAAACCCCTTTACACTAACATCACAAGATACTAACACACGTAGCATCCTAGCATGTTTATTTATCAATCAACAAGAAAGTATTACAAGGCTATCACAAACCAACACAATCAAGTTATACACACAAGGTACTTTCTACTATATGTGTTATACCCCGTATTTCCATAGTATGTACGTGAGGGCGTACGTATACAATTTGAGCCTTAAGGTAGGCATAGGTTCGAATTTGTGCATAACTACCAAAAGGAGTCGTTTTTCGACGAAACGTTTCCACAGCTTTCGTAGGGAAAATTCCGGCTATGTCAATAATAATTTTTGCGGATTTTTCCGAGAGACGTAACATTTTGGACCAACGGGAGGGTGACATGACATTGGAAGGCTTGGACGGCAATATTGGACGATTGGGTCTTGTGTAGTAGGTAGGATATTTTGTGCAAGTTGTGTGGTAGATGGATAAGGTACACATGGTTGAAATCTAGCCCTACACTTGCCTTACACTTGGAGTGATCTTGGCCATTGGTTGGCCATGGCTTGACCTATAAATACCCCTCTAAGTTGATGAACTTCTTCATCCTAAATTGTTCTAAGTCTTGAAACATCCTCCCTCTCCCTTGAGCTTTCCGTCAACACCCTCTCCCCTCTGGCCTAAGTGGTTCGGTAGAGGCCCTCCTAGCCTAGCAAAGTATCCCCCACTCGTGCTTAGCCGTAGGGTACCCCACTGCCTAGTTGTTTTCGTATAATACCACTTGTTGTGGTATAGAAATACTCTCTAGTATTGTTATAATGCCCAAATACCTTGGCCCAAATACCTTGTAGTATTCCCAAGGTTACACTTATACAAAAGCCAGAAAATACTATTATACTTCCTCGGTCCAAAACGAAACCACTGAGAAAACCTTCATAGTCGGTTGAAGTGTTTAAGTAGAGTTCAAGAACTTCTAGGGTTGTTTGGAGCGGTTGGGCGCCGGAGTAGGAGCTAAGCGTTGTTGGGATCGACGTATAACTTGGATAATTTTGGGCTTATCAGGTAAACACTCTTGACCTTACATTTGTAATTAGAATTACATGTTGTAGGAATATATAGTTAAAGTATACTATATATAGAAGTGAACATAGTTGTGCGGCAATGTCTTTTGACTTAAGCTGAATAATACTTACGAATGTCTTGCGACTTAAGCACTGAATTTAAAGAAGAGAATTGAATGTAATTACATAGGAATTTTGTATTCTGATGAACTTGTGTAGCATTGATGTGTAGTAGAGTTGTACACGTCGGTTAAGCGTGTAAACCCCACCGGTTGGTCAGGTAGCCGCCTCGATAGAGCAGAGATTTACGCTGTTGCGGGTTGGGAGGTCTTCGAATTTTCTGTAGAATATTCTACATTGAGATCTAAGATGTTAATAGGCGCCTTGTGGCCTCATAGGTTGAAGTACCACGTGTGGCGTGATCTGCTTGGCCAGGTGTGGCCAAGCGGTTTGAGGTACTTGGGCGTTTGCTATTAGTGATGTCGATAATCGCTGTGAGGTATGTGAACCTCTTCCACATCTTCTAGCATGATATGTGTATAACTATGTAAAGGCGGTGAGACGTCACGTGTTAAATGATTTGATTGGTTTAAACATAAAAGGTTATAACGGCTTTATGGAAGTTGGATTATAACAGACTTTATGTATATAAGAAATCTTTGTGATTGTTAAAATGTAACCTATTTGACTTATAAGCGACTTGATGTGTAATAATAAAGAACTTGAAGTCTTTCCTTAAGAAGCCTTTTTTGAAGAGTAATACTTGGTTTTCGAGAACTTAAGAGTTATACTAGCTTTATGGAAGTTAGGTATAACGTCTAAAAGATAAAAAGAATGGCTATTTGATCTTAGCGATTAAGAGACTTGATCTTATAAGATAAGAGACTTAACTTAATTAAATTGATTTGAAAGTTGTAAGATATATGAAACCTCATTCGTGAGTAATGAGTACTTGGTTTCTAAAGAATAATGTTTCACGATGTCGGAAATGATATGAGTATCGACAATCCATCGCAATACTAATAAAGGAAATGTATTGAATAATGAAGTATTATTAAACCGGTGAAACCTCCATCTCATAGAAGTGTTTCTAAGATTTAGACAAAATGATATTACATTTCAGATCATGGCTGCTTAATAAGATTTATTAGAACAAGAATAACTACTACTTTGTGGCTGTATGTTACTCAATTGTTTAAAAGAGATTAAGACATTGAACTATGAAACTTTTCTAAAAATAGACTTAAATTGAAATTAGGCAAAATATTTGGAACTAGGGAAAAGAAAGGCATTGTGTTGTCTTAAATTGGTTTAAAACATAAAGTATTATACTCTTGATGTCTTATAGAAGATAGTTATAACGACTTTATGAAAACAAAATGAGGTTTTATCATTGGTTTTAATGTAGTAACGTGACTTTAAAAAGAGAAGTGTTTTAGTCTAAAAGAAGGCATAGTGTTGCCTTAATTTGGTTTTAAAAGGAAAGTATGGAAGTTGTTTTGGTCTACTTAAAAGATATAAGTCACTCTATTTTATACTACGGTATCGGTGACTTTTATAGAAGAATGGATCTTTAAAGGAATTTAACGTCGTAGTACTTAGGCGTTAAACCTGACCTTGGCGTAAAATGAAAGTACTTTGAGTTGCGAAACTTTATGCTTGTTGTTGTGAAACTTGTCTGCTTGTAGTTGTGAAACTTGTCTATGCTTGTCGGATAGCCTTTGTTGTGCAAGAATTGTGTTTCTATACTACCGCCTCTCCATGGAGTCCGTTGACTTGTCGAGAACTTACTTGGGCGCGACCGGCGGTGGCGGATAAATTCCACGCATGCGTTCTGTTGATAGGGTTACTTTTGTTAATCGCCGACATACCGCATCGTAGCGCACGGGCATGCTTCCTCTCTCCATTTTGATCTTGCCTATTGTTTCGCTTGACATCGACACGATGTACCGCACAGGCATCTCATTTGAATCGCCTTATCGTTTCCTTTTGGACATATCGACACGATGCGTGGCGCGCGGGTATGCTTCCATTTGGAATCCGCTTTATTGTTTCGCAGGGCATCGACATATCGACACGATGCGTATACACGGGTATGTTTCGTTGAATCTTTGTCTTATTGTTTCTTTGGACATATCGACACGATCGTGGCCTTTTCGCATGCTCAGGAATCTTGTCTATTGTTATTATATCATAAATGCGATGAAAAGGTATTCCACGGGCATGAGTGATGACTCGAGGCGTGAGTCCCGACTTACATGATCGCTTATTTATCGTGGTGTAGTTTGGTTATCATACATGTCTCTTGGCTTTATATAGATCGCATGATTTCATTCTGATTTTTCTGATTTCACATACTGCACTGTTATCTTGAACTCGCCGAAATTCAGAGGGAAAGTGCGTTCATCGCAGTGAGGTACATCTACCGCCGATCCCCGCTTTTAGATCACCTTTGTTTATTGGGAAGCTCAGTTCCTTGGAGGCTTATCTTTCGTATGTGTTCCCCGAGTCGTAGTTCTTGTACATTCAGGTATGGCCGGGCCTCATCCGTCATAGTTATTGTAAATCTTAGAGAGTGCAAATCGCTGTGTTGTTGTAAAATGGATTAAAGCATTGGGTTTGTATGTATATATACTGAAGGCAATTGTTTTGGTTGGCTGCTTATTTATTATATCTCTCATTTCATGTCTACGTTTTACTTACGATTTTCTACGATGTTGTGTCACTAGGTGCGGTATAAGGCACGATCCAGTGGGTTCGGTTGAATTCGTGATAATATGTCAACAAGTTCGGTTTTTATCCCCAAAGTATTTCATACATTAACTCTTTAAAAGATACGTTACGTTTACAAAAGTACACAATACGTAGTATATGAAAATAGAGTGATTATCTTTTTCAAGTAAATCAAAACACTTCTCTTCAGTAAAATCAAGTAACAACATTCTTTCTAAATGATTCAAGTTTGCCTAATTTCAATTACTCAAGTTTCTCATTTTAAAAGGTTTGAGTTCATAATTTTAATCACTTAATGATATAATTCTCCTTAAAAGCAATGTTGAGAAACATATATACGATACGTGAGTAGTTATTCTTGTTTATAACAATCTTATTTAAGCAATACGATCTGGAAATGTAACATCATTTTGTCTCATCTTAGTTTCTATTAGATGGAAGTTTCACGGTTTTACTAATACATTATTAGTCAAAACATTTCCGCTAATGCTTTATTGCTCATGTGGTTTGTTCGATACTTATTCGATTTTCAAATCAGAAACATTATTGCTTTTAAAATCAAGTACTCATTACTGCGAATGAGGTTTTACAACATTTTAACAAAATGTTAATTGCAGTAAAACAAGTTAAGTCTCTTATCCTTTAAGATCAGTCTCTTAACTTTTAAAATCAATAAACCATTCATTTTACCATTCTAAGACGTTATACCTAACTTCCATAAAGCTAGTATAACTTATGTTTTCAAAACCAAGTATTATTCTTCAAAAATGATTCAAGATTCTTTTGAAATACTTCAAGATTCTTTTATTATTACAAATTAAGTGATTTATAAGTCAAATCGATTTACCTTTTAAAACCATAAAGCATTTTCTTACTTACATAAAGTTTGTTAATTAACTTCCCATAAAGCGCTATAACACTTTATGTTTCAAACCAATCAAATACGTTTAACATACGTATCGTCTACCGTACTACATAGTTATACACATATCATGCTAGAAAAGGTAGGAAGAGGTTAACATACCTCACACGACATCGGCTAATAGCAAACGCCCAAGTACCTCAAACCGTCGGCTACTCCTTGCCAAGAGATCGTGCCACCCATGGTAACTTCAACCTATAAGGCCACAAGCGCGCTTATTAACATCTAGGTCTAATCGTGAGAACATTCTGCGTAAATTCGGCAAGACTCTCCCCAGTACAGCGTAAATCTCCTCCTCTATCTGGCGGCTACCAAGACGAGGGTTATACGCCTAACCTGGATGGCACAATTCTACCTCGCAAAGCTACTAAGTCTACTGTAATACTTCCCATGTAATTACAGATTCGGTACTCTTCTCAAAAGGTTTCTAATTATTCAGTGCTTAAGTCAAAAAGACATCGCGCTTAACTACGCTCGATTCTATATATAGTATACTTCAACTATATATTCTAATAACATGTAATTTCCAATTACAATAGGGGACAAGAATATTTACCTCACAAGCCCAAAATTATCCGAGTTTAAATGTCGATCTCAGCAAGGTTTAGCTCGACTCTGTGCGCTCAGACCACGCTCCAAACTACCCTTAAGTTCTAACCAACTTCTACACTACTCCAACTAACCAGAGATTTTCCTTAGGGTTTCAAGCAGGTTTGGTGGTGTGGGAAGTATAATAGTATTACGGGGCTTTTGCCCCAGTATAAGTATAACCTTGGAATACTACAAGGTATAAGTGGCCAAGGTATTTTGGGTATAGTAACAATACTTTTGAGTATTTCTACCAAAGAGGAGGGTATTTATCTGAAACAACTAGCAGGTGATACCCCACGACTAGCACCACAAGGAGGGTGTACACTCGCCCACTCCCACTCAAAGTACTCTTGGCCGGGGGGGGAGAGGCTCTGGCCGAACTCAACACAAAGTGGAGGAGGAGGATTTTAACACTGGAATTATTTGGAATGGATGAAGAAGTCTTCCAGCAAGGTGGTATTTATAGGTCTATGAAGTGCCAACCAATGGCGAATCATGCAGTGCAAGGCAAGTGTAGGTGGATTCATCCAGTACACCTTATCCATCTACCACCAAAATATCCTACTCACTACTTGCACTTGAGAAAAAAGCACCCAGATACAAATCGCCCACCCTTGTAAGCCTATCCATCCAGTGAGAGGGTGATGTATCAAGTGTCGCCTCTTGTTGGTCAAAATGTTTAGCCTACCGGAAAAATGCGCAAAATTGGAAATGACATTGTCGAATTTTCCCTAAAGTTGTGAAACGTTTAGTCAAACAGCGACTCTAATCGGTGTTGTGCACAAAAATAAATCGGCCAAGCCACTTTAAAGTCCAAACTTTTCTCGATAGATCGCCCCACGCATACTCTGAAATACGGCATAAGCATACTCCATCCAAGTCCACGAGGAAACACCTCTAACATCACCACCAATACCTCTCTGGTTCTAAAATATACTTCTTCGCACCTTCTCTTTACAAAAGAAATGATCACATCTATGCTCGCCATACGCCGCTCTTCTTCCCTTACGTATCGTGCCTTGCTTGTACACTAACTCTTTACCACATTTACATTCGCCGGTTTAAAACTCGGGTTACTATCTCTAACGTGGTCATCATTAACCGAACACTGGATGGATCTCCGATACTTTCCCGAACATAACAATACTGAAGATCAGGACGCTTGCCTAAGTCGGACGGCAAATGCTAACATATAGGCAGCCCGCCTATCCCGCATGAACTGGGGCCCAAAGTAACTCGGGCTAAGTTTCCTCTTTTCCAAAGCTCATCGCACCTTTATCCGGTTTCAAGAAGACCGTGCTGTCAACTGAATCTCTAAGAGCCGCCAGATAATCATGCGATTTCCCGGGCTGCCAAAACCTCTTCTAGATAAGCCTCACTTTATCCGAACGTTGGAGCAAGCTGAACTAACTATCTCGAATCCTTGCTAACATCAAACCAATCGATCGCAAGAACTTACACTTCCGCCCCGCAAGGCGCTGATAAAGCGACATCCGAATACCGTGAAATGGAGCTACTAAAACACTTCATCGACAGAGATAAATAATCCTTACAGGCTACCCCTGAAATCACACACCGGCCCGAGAAGCTAATGACGATACTTGAGGAGACTCACCGAAGTTCCTAATCCCGCCTGTAAAACTAGAAAGAAATAATGGGGAGAACTGGCTCCACTGTCATCATACCTGCGGTAAAGGTAGCAGACCCTGCATGCCTTTACAACCTTCTACACGATATAACGCTGCGCAACATACCACCGGAGTACACGGGTTTGGACTAAAAGATAAAGACGGGCTCGACTTACTCATCCCGACCGGCTCACGGATGAACGTGCATCCACGAACTCTCGTGACGTGTTGGTTAACTAAACTGGGCCAACACCCTCGTAATTCGCTCAAGCCCCGGCTGGACCACACTGGGCAAACTGACCCTACCATAAAGCAGGTGCCGCTGGTTGATCTGATATGCGACGCCTCAATGACCACCGGCTCTCATGCACAACACTACTGCTCCTCGATCCCGAACAATCTCACTAATCATTACGCCAAAATCCCAGCGGTCTTCTTAGCTCAACTACCCTCTTTCATTTCACACTACCTGTGGAACTTTGACTCCTACAAATGATAGCTCGTGCACAGACTTGGTGCACTCAGACAAAGGTCAAACATAAATACTTCTTTACTCGAGGATGGCGCCTTCCTCTAACAAGTCTCTACGCATTATAAAGCCTTCTAAGCCTCACACCTTCTCTATCCCCAAATCTTACTTGGTTTAACTAACCAAGATTTCTAATTACAATTTACACAATGCTATCAGGAATATAACACTGCTAGGTATACTCACCCTATCACACATACTAATCCCGCAGAGGTTAAAAATCTATCTGTA
>CM056737.1:13478529-13664446 GCA_029844215.1 Przewalskia tangutica
CGATGTACTTACTGCCAGCGTGAACGCGGCCCCGAAGAAAGGAGGTCAAGACAACAGTACCAAGTATGTGAAATCAGAAAATCGTAAATGAAATCATAATAGTCTATATAAAGCAGAGACATGTATGATGACCAAACTACAAGACATAACATATAACTAGTTACATCAAGTCGTGACTCACGCCCAATTTATCACTCGTGCTGAATTTCTTCCTCACCGGCAGCTTTATGATATGACAATACCAAGGAGTATACATGAACACGTGTCCCACCGTCATAAAACCGTATAGACAAGTATAACTACGATCCGACCGCACTAATAATATAATGCAACCAAAACACGGCGACACGGCAAGTCACGAGCCGACTCACCGGATACAAGGCGGCCACGAGTGGCAAGCAAGTGCGAGGTCACCACTGGTGACCAAGGTCAGATCACGACTTCGCCACTACACCGAACGGGGCAAGTGCGGTCGACTACCGGTACCAAGGCCGAATCGGCCATGATCGGCAAGTACGAGAGCCGACCACCGGTGACCAGGCGAACAAGAAGAAACCTCATGGAGAGCTAGTCCATAAAATAACCATTCTTGCACAACCAAGGCTATCACCACAAGCATAAGCAAGTTACGCAACAAGAATAGGCAAGTTACACAACACAAGCATAGGCAAGTTACACAACAACCGTGATAGGCAAGTTACACAACACAAGCATAGGCAAGTTACACAACTCAAGTTACTTCCATTTTATGCCAAAGTCCCGGCTTTAACCCTAAAGTACTACGACGTTAAATTCCTTTAAAGAGATCCATTCCTTTTATAAAAGTCACCACGTCCGTAGTATAAAAATAGAGTGACGACATTGTTAAGTAAACAAAGGCTTTCCTTTGTAAAATCAAGTAACAACCTTATTTTCCAAACGCTCAAGTTTGCCTAATTTCAAATGCTCAAGTTTCTCATTTTTAGAAAGGTTTAGTAGTTCCTAGTTTTAACTTTAAAACATAATTCTCCTTTAATGATTCGAGAAACGTATGCCTTATATGTGAGTAGTTTATTCTTGCTTATAATCGATCTTATTAAGCGGCCATGATCTAGGATATGAAATATCATTTTGTCTCATCTTAGCTTCTATGCAGATGGAGGTTTCATCGGTTTTAATACAATACTTCATTATTCAATACATTCTCCTTTATTAACGCCGCAATGTCCTGTCGATACACATTCGATTTCCAAATCAAGAAACATTATCCCTTTAAATAAAACCAAGTACTCATTACTCACGAATGAGGTTTCACACAAACATCCACATTAAAACAAATAAGTTAAGTCTCTTATCTTATAAGATCAAGTCTTTTAACTTCTAACATCAAGAAACCATTTTCTTTACCTTTCTTAAGACATTATACCTAACTTCCCATAAGCTAGTATAACTCTTTTTAAAACCTTTAAAACTAAGTGTTACTCTCCTTCAAAACGATTTATAACTCTTTTGAAATACATCAAGTTCTTTATTATAACTAGCCGTTATAATTCACATCGCTACCTTTTAAAACCATAAAGTATTTTTCACCTACATAAAGTCATTATAACCAACTTCCCATAAAGCCGTTATAACACTTTATGTTTTAAAAACAATCAAACACGCATAACACGTACGCTTCACCGTACTACATAGTTCACACATATCATGCTAGAAGAGATAGGAAGAGGTTCACATACCGCGACGAGCGCCGACTAATAGCAAAACGCTCCAAGTACTTCAAACCGTCGGCTACCCTTAAGCCACGTAGATCGCACTACACGTAGTACTTCAACCTATAAGGCCACAAGCGCGCTTTATTAAAATCTAGATCTCATCGCTCCATATTCTACGTAAATTCTAAGACCTCCCGCAATGTCGTTAATCTCCTCCTTTAACGAGGCCGCTACCAAGCCAACCGGGGGTTTGTACGCCTAACCGAACATGTACAATTCTACTCACAAAGAATACTACACAAGTCTCAGAATACACCTATGTAGTTACAGCTCATTCACTCTTTAAATTCAAAGCTTAAGTCAAAAGACATTGCCACAATTATAATCAGTCTATATATAGTATACTTCAACTATATATTCCTACAACATGTAATTCCCAATTATAATAGAAGGTCAAGAGTGTTTACCTCGATAAGCCCAAAATTATCCGAGTTTATATGTCGATCCCGAGCAAGGTTTAGCTCCTACTCATGCGCTCAGGCCGCCTCCAACTAACCCTTAGAAGTTCTAACCAACTTCTACTTATAACTTCAACTACGGGTGAAGATTTACTTAGGGTTTCGTTTTAGCGACTGAGGGAAAGTATAATGGTATTTCTGGGCTAGTATAAGTGTAACTGGGAATACAAGGTATTTGGGCCAAGGTATTTCGACATAACAACAATACTAGAGAGTATTTCTATACCACTACAAGGGGTATTTATATGAGACAACTAGGCTAGGGGCACCTACCACCAAACACCACAAAGGGAGGGCTCTCGCCAAAGGCCACTAGAGGAGGAGGAGAGGCTTTGGACGAGAACCACAAAAGGGAGGAGTATTTTGAGACTTAGGTAGATTGCTCAATTTTTGGACGAAGAAAGTTCATCAACTAAGGGGGTATTTATAGGTCAAGTGAAGGCCAACCAATGGCCAAGATGAAGACAAGTGTGGTGCAAGTGTAGGGCTAGATTTCCACCACGTGTACCTTATCCATCTACCACACAACTTGCACAAAATATCCTACCAACTACACAAGACCCAATCGCCAAGCATTACCGCCACTTCATCCAATGCGAGGGTGACACATGTCACCCTCCCGCTGGTCCAAAATGTTTCTCTCTAAAAATCCGCAAAAATTATAAATGACATAGCCGAATTTTCCTACAAAAGCCGTGGAAACGCTTTCGCCGAAAACGACTCTAACGGTAGTTGTGTACAATATTCAAACTAGCCAATCCTTAAGGCTTAAATTATAATACGTGACGCCTCACGCATACTCCGAAATACTGTATGATTTCAGAAGGTATGTGATTCTTCCTATACTCTTAAGCATGATATTTTAAAATATATATATAGTACGGTAGACGTACGTGTTAATCGAATAATAATTACTGCAATGTCTTTTGACTTAAGCTCAATAATAATTACTGCAATGTATTTTGACTTAAGCCCTAATAATAAGAATATTGATGCATTTCAAAAGAATATCAATCATTTTTAACAGAGAAATATTTGGTTTTTAAACAAAAAGCTTAAGAGTCATACTAGCTTTATGGGAAGTTAGGTATAACAACTTAAGAAAGATAAAAGGAATTGTTTACTTATTTGTTATAAAAACCTTGTAGTGATTTCTGTAAGGTGTAGTAAGATTGTTTGATAAATAGACATATTATGATGCTACGTGTGTTAGTGTCTTGTGATGTTGTGAAAGGGGGTCATTCTTGTTATACCCCGTATTTCCAGAGTATGTACGTAAGGGAATACGTACAAAAGTCTAGCCTTAAAGTTTAGGCAAAACGTTTTTTTTGGGCACAACTCACTAAAGGAATCGCTTTCCACTAAACGCTTCCACGCTTTCAGAGTAAATTCGCCATGCCATTTCTAATTTTATGGATTTTTCCAGAGACGAACATTTTGGACCAACGGAGGCGACACTTGGCACCTCCAATTGGTGGACTTGAAACGTCCATTTGGACGATTTGGACTAAGCTTGGCACGTTTTTTGTGCCTTGCACAAAGTCAAGGAGTTGGTAGGATATTTGTGTGTAGTAAATCCTCACCCTACACTTGCCTTGCACTTGTCTTCATCTTGGCCCTCGTTGGCCACTTCTGACCTATAAATACCCCCTTAAGATGAAGAGTTCTTCATCCACAAATCTTTCCAAGTCTTGAAAATCCTCTCCTCTCCCTTTGTAGCCTTTTCGTCCAAACACCTTCCCCTCCCCTTGTGAAGTTTGGCCGAGGACCTACCCCCCCCTAGCCTAGCCGAAATCTACCCACCCTCCCTTGGTAGAAAAGTTGCCTTCTTGTATTGTTATAATACCCAAAATACCCTAGCCCAAATCCCTTAGTACTTAGTAGAAGTTGTGAAGAACTTCTAAGGTTTCCTGGAGCATACAACTTGTGAGCAAAACCTTGCTCAGGCGCGACTTTATCTAGGATATTATTGGGCTTACCGAGGTAACTAATCCTAACCATCTTTTGAATTAGAGAATACTTACTGTAGTAGTATAAGAATAAGTATAAATACTTAGAAGAATATTGCAGAATAGAATTGAATTGTTATCACAGTAGAAGGGTTTAAAAGAAGAATAATCAAATCAGACTTACATGCGACCGCTTTCACAAGACTCGAGTAGCTCACCGCAGGGAAGATCGCCCAATTTTCCGTAGGATATAGAACCCTCTGCTTAGAATCATACAAAGTAGTCTCAACGCTGATAGACGTGTCGACTATTATAGTCGACTCTCTGCGCGACATATTCAACTTGGCGGTGGTTTTGTGAGAAGGTATGTGATTCTTCCTAAAGCATGATATTTTACAATATATATGTAGTACCGCAGACGCATACGTGTTAACGAATAATAACTACGGAATGCCTCACGCTTAAGCTGAATAATAACTACGGCAATGCCTCACTACTAAGCTCGATAATAACTACGGAATGCCTCACGCTTAAGCCCAATAATAAAGAACCGAAAGCATTTCAAAAGAATACTCGAATCATTTATTAATGTAAGAGAACTAATTGGTTTTAAAATGAAGCTTAAAGAGTTATACTAGCTTTACGGGAAGTTAAGTATAACCACTTAAGGTTGATAAAAGAAACAGGTTGCATATGTGTTTATAATGACTTATATTCAATTGTGAAAATAATAATAAAATGGTTTGATAAGTAGACATGATATGATGCTATGTGTGTTAGTGTCTTGTAAACGCTTGTGTAAAGAGGTCATTCTTACTTACGCTTATGTTGTTTGAACTATAAGGTTGTGTTAGTACTATATCACTCACTCTCGAGATGATATCGGGGTTGTCGCCTCCGACGCGGGTAGACTTCAGCGATCCGGGACCATGATTCGAGAATACCTCATACGGGTCCAGGGGGCCTATGCGGAGCTACGAGTTCCAGTTAGTATGCGGGTTATACCTCACGCGGTCTATGTGGCTACGCGACAACGAGTCCGTGACGCCGCGAGTAGCTACCCTCGACGCGGGTTATACCTCACGCGCCTACGTGGGTGGCCTATGCGGACTCGAGTCGAGGATTAGGCTTGCGGAACGATAATATGGGCGAGTGGCCCGCTTGATCATTCGCGAGCTAGAAAAGACTCGTTGCTTTACCTATCGTTGCTCTTGTTTATGATGTGGCACTATATGCGGTCCCCTGGTTGTTTCTACATACTTGCAAAACTGATTTTAAAATGATATGTTTTCATTTAAGTATTTTACGCTTTCATATACTTAGTACTGTTGTCGACCTCCTTGGGGCTGCTCATGCCGCAGTAAGGGCGCAGTGCTAGATCCACATTCTTAGGATCTCTACGTTGGTGTCGGGAGCTCCATCTTTTCCCGAGGCTCTACTTTTAGGTATGATCTCCTGCTGTAGATAGTTTTGTACAATCCAGGTATGGCGGCCCCGTCCGCCATAGTTGTATATTTCCTTAGGTCTGTAGTCATGCTATACGATTTCGGATGTAATCGCTAAAACCATGTTTTTATATATATGCCAAAGCGACGTTTTCACATAAACCGTGTCTTATTTTATAAATCGCTTCGCCTTGTTTTATATTCATTGGTTACTCGATGTATGACTACTGGTGCCCTGGTAGGCACGATCACGCCCGAACGGGTCGTGACAAAAGTGGTATCGAGCGCTTAATCCTCGGAAAGTGTCTGATCGTATCTAGTAGAAGTCTTGATTATCGGTGTGTTGCGCACCACACCAATAATCGTGAGGCTATAAGATATTTAGATTGGTTTCCATTCTTCTCACTCGAGATCGTGCTTTAGAGAATGTGTTAAGTTGGACCTCTAACGTATTCCTTTCAGATCAGCTTATGCCTCACGTAAGGCAACCCGCCCAGAAGGGCAAAGCGGCGAGGCCGCCATCGACACCGAGAGTTACGAGGGCTCGCCCGATCTATCATACCGGCCGAGTTCTATGACGCCGCCGGTTCCAGCGAGACTACAGCATCTGCACCTCCCCCCACGGCTGGCGGAGGAGTTAGGAGTACTGAGAGACGCCTATTGGCTGAGTTGTGGCGAATACGAGGATAGCCGGATGCGGTAGTTCGATTCGCTCAGCCTACGGTCGCGCCGTGGTGCACGAGCGAATAGTTTGAGGCTACGAGATTTCTTGAGTTGTAGCCCGCCGAGTTTTATGGGTCGAGGCGGAGGATGATCCGCAGGAGTTCATCCGCCGCCACAGAGGATCATGCGGGTGATCAAGGCCTCAGAGACCGAGTCCGTGACCTTCGGTTCGCATCGGCTGCGTGATACCGCCGTCGATTGGTTTGATTCATGGGAGTTATCCCGGAGAGCACGCGTCCCCGCCTACTGGGATGAGTTCTCGAGGCTTTCCTCACTCACTTCTTGCCTCACAGATGGCGAGGCGCGGGTGATAGATTTTTACTGGCGAGCGAGAGGACGCCGTCGTGAGTACAATGTCGAGTTTGATTCATTCGCTCGATATGTCCCAAAGATTGCAGCAGATATGGAGGATAGGTGCACCGCTACGCCACCGCTAGATGATTATATGGCGAAGTCATATGCGGGTGTTTCTCTCACCGTATGGATATTACCCGCACGCAGCTCATGCCCTTGGATGCGAGCGCAGAGGTCGACGAGTGGACAAACAAAGAAGGCGGGGCGGGAGGTCTTACGGTGGCTATCGTGGTGGCGGCCTCGTAGCCCAGATTTGCACCACGCCACTCGAGCACTCTGCACCATCCTCGGCCGCCCGAGTATTCGGCGGACGGGGCCTCGTGGCTTCGACATCCAGAGTAGCGAAGTGCGCCGACGGGACCACCCACGGTGTGGCCGATGGTAGATCCCATTACGGGAAGTGTGGTACTACTTTTGGAGCAAGTTACGGTTGTAGCCAGCAGGTCACTTTGCGGGGACGGCCAGGCGTGGCGGTGGTAGGGCTCACCTTCAGTTGCTGCTTCATCATCTCCTACGCTACTCGCCGGAGGCGTGGTACTCATGGGTCAGCAGGTCGCGGTAGAGGTCGTGGCTCGTCCCGATTCTAGCGGTCCTCGAACCGCATTTATGCTTTGTCCACCGACAGATCGAGGCCTCACCGATGTCGCCACAGTACCTTATCGGTTCTGGGTTTGATGTGTATGCTTTGATAGATCCGGTTCTACTCTGCCCTATATATCTCCCTTATTGTTAGTAGGATAGGGATAGAGCTCGTGTCCATGAGACCACTTTCGAGGTAGCTACGCCTGGGTGATTCGGTGGTAGCTCACGGTATATAGAGCTTGTCCGTGACCATTTAAAGTCGCCGGACCCTACGACTTGATAGAGTCGAGATGATTGACTTCGACGTGATCACGGGATGGATTGGCTAGCTTCTGCTACGCTAATGTAGACCGTAGAGATAGAGTAGTACGGTTCCGGTTTCTGAGGAGCGGTTGTTGAGTGGGAGGAGTACGGTATCGCCGAGGTAGGTTTATTTCCTACCTCAAGGCTAGGAAGATGGTGCGAAGGGTATATCTACCATCTCGTTCGGGTGTTTGATCTTCAAGGCTGCGGTACCAGTTTTCCGTCGGCCCAGTGGTCGAGAGTTCCCGCACGTGTTTCGGATGACCTCCCGGTATCCTCCGAGAGGAGATTGAGTTTTGTATTGACATATTGCGGACACTCGGCCTATTTCCATTCCGCCATACGTAATGGCACCGCCGAGTTGAGAGAGTTGAAGGATCACCTTAGAGATTTCCGGAGAAGCGGCTTCATCAGCCTAGTGTTTCTCCGGGAGCGCCAGATTGTTCGTGAAGAAGAAGAAGGACGGGGACGCTGCGCATGTGTGTTGACTACGAGCAGGTGAACAAGGTGACCATTAAGAACGTATACCCCTTCCCGTGATTGATGATTTGTTCGACCGATTGCGTGGCGCGAGATGTTTCTCCAAGATTGATCTGGCCGGGCTATCATCAGTGCGAGTCGAGAGGTGGATGTCCCTAGGATCGCATTCCGACCGTGCGGGCATTATGAGTTGGTCATGTCTTTTGGTTGACCAATGCTCGCCAGATTCATGGATTTGATGAACCGAGTGTTCAAACCATTTTTGGACACGCTTGTGATAGTGTTCATCGATGATATCTTGGTTTATTCTCGCCAGCGAGGAGCATGCGAGCATTTGAGGCCGTCTTGTGCTTCTCCAGATCAGCAGCTTTATGCGCCAAGTTTTCCAAATGTGAGTTTTGGTTGACTTCATGGCGTTCTTGGGCATATTATGCCGGTGATGGCATTCGAGTGGATACGGCCAAGATCGAGGCAGTCAGGACTTGGCCTAGACCTACTACTCCGACAGAGGTTCGCAGTTTTCTGGGCCTTGCAGGATATTATCGGCGGTTCGTGGAGAAGTTTGCTTCTATCTCTGCACCATTGACTAGTGACTCGAAGCGGCCAAGTTTCAGATGGGTGATGCTTGTGGCGGGGTTTCGATTCTTTGAAAGAGAGACCCGATCGCCCCGTTCTTACTCTTCGCAGGTCGGATGGTTATGCGTGTATTATGATGCGTCGGGCATCGGGTTGGGATGTGTGTTGATGCAGCATGGCGGGGTTATAGCATATGCATCGGCGGTGAAGAAACACGAGGAACTACCCCCATGATTTGGAGTTGGCGGTGTGATTCACGCTTTGAAGATCGGAGGCACTATTTGTATGGGGTTCACGTGGATATTTTTACGCACCACAAGAGCCTCCAAGATATCTTCAAACGGAGGAGTGAACTTACGGCGAGATGGTGGTTAGAGTTGCTTAAGGATTACGATGTTGATATCCTGTACCACGGAAGGCCAATGTTGTGGCGTATGCCTTAGTCGTGAGTCGATGGGAGCCTATCAGATGTGCAGCTAGAGAGGAGGGACATGGTTCGTGATTTGCATCAGTTAGCGAGCCTTGGTGTCCGTTTGATTGATTCTGATAGCAGTGGGGTTCGAGTTCGTGAGGTTGCCGAGTCTTCCATCGTCGAGGAGGTGAAGAGGCAACAGTTTGAGGATCCAGTTTTGACACGTTATCGTGATACAGCTCTTCGTGAGGGCAAGGGTCCTTTTGAGGTAGCACCTGATGGGGTGCTAAGGTTTGAGGGCAGGTTGTGTGTTCCAGATATTTGTGACTTGACGGCAGGTTCTTGGGGAAGCACACAGCGCGCGTTACTCTATCCATCCAGGGTCGACCAAGATGTACCACGACCTTAGATCTGTGTATTGGTGGGATGGCTTGAAGAGGGACGTTGCAGAGTTCGTAGCTCAGTGCCCATGTTGTCAGCAGGTGAAGGTAGAGCACCAGAGGCCTGGTGGTTTGTTGCAGGCGATAGAGATCCCGACCTGGAAGTGGGAGGTAATCAACATGGACTTCATCACAGGATTACCTCGCACTCAGAGGAGACATGATTCTATATGGGTTATCGCCGACAGTCGACGAAATCAGCCCACTTTCTTCCCGTCAGATCGACTTTTCGTCGGCGAGGATTATGCGGACTTTACATCCGAGAGATCGCCGATCGCATGGAGTCCCTACTTCGATCATATCGCATGCGAGAGCCCGGTTTACGCTAACTTCGGAGGTCCTTCCGCAGGGGTTTAGGGACGCAGTGAGCACGATCGCATTTCATCCACGACAGACGGACAGCAGAGCGCACTATCCGCACTCTTGAAGATATGTGCGAGCTGTGTTATTGACTCGATGGTAGTTGGGAGGATCATTTGCCTCTAGTTGAGTTCGTGTATAATAATAGCTACCACTCCAGTATTCAGATGGCGCCTTACGAGGCCTTGTATGGGAGAAAGTGCAGATCGCCTATAGGTTGGTTCGATGTGGGCGAGGTGCAGCTAGTGGGACCAGATTTGGTGCGTGAGCGGTGGATAAGGTGAAGCTTATCGAGGCGGCTATTGGACAAACGTCGAGTCGGCAAGTCGTATCACAGATCATCGTCGTCGGCATCTTGAGTTCGAGGTTCATGATTGGGTTTTCCTAAAGGTGTCACCCATGAAGGGTGTGATGAGATTCGGTAAGAAGGGGAAACTCAGCCCAAGGTACATTGGGCCGTTTTAGATTATCCGCAGGGTAGGCAAGGTTGCCTATGAGTTGGATCTGCCGTCCGATCTGGAGGCAGTGCATCCGGTTTTTCATGTATCTATGCTGAGGAGATGTATCGGGGACCCATCTAGGGTACATCTAATCGACGATGTCGGTGTGAGGGGTTATCGTATGAGAGATTCCCATAGCGATAATCGATCGTCGGGTTAGGCGTCTGCGGACCAAGGACGTGGCTTCCACAAAGTCTTGTGGCGAACGAGCTTAGGGAGGAGATGACGTGGGAAGGCGAGGAGGACATGAGGCAGAGGTACCTCACTTATTCCCCACACCTCCGTGTAATTCACTTTTCCTACTTGTAAATCTTCATTATCGTTTATGCCTAAGTGTTGTTACGTGGCGTGTGTGGCATTTGCAATCTTAAGTTATGAAGAATCTTATCGTTAATCGTTTTGGGAAGGAACATTCGACGAATGTTTCTAAGGAGAGAATGTTATACCCGTATTTCCAGTATGTACGTAAGTGAATACGTACAAAAGTCTAGCCTTAAAGTTTAGGCAAAACGTTTTTTTTGGGCACAACTCACTAAAGGAATCGTTTTCCGACGAAAAGTTTCCACAGCTGTCGTAGAGTAAATTCCGGCTATGCCATTTCTAATTTTTGCGGATTTTTCCGAGAGACGAAACATTTTGGACCAACGGGAGGGCGACACTTGGCACCCTCCAATTGGTGGACTTGAAACGTCCATTTGGACGATTTGGACTAAGCTTGGCACGTTTTTTGTGCCTTGCACAAAGTCAAGGAGTTGGTAGGATATTTGTGTGTAGTAAATCCTCACCCTACACTTGCCTTGCACTTGTCTTCATCTTGGCCCTTGGTTGGCCACTTCTTGACCTATAAATACCCCCTTAAGATGAAGAGTTCTTCATCCACAAATCTTTCCAAGTCTTGAAAATCCTCTCCTCTCCCTTTGTAGCCTTTTCGTCCAAACACCTTCCCCTCCCCTTGTGAAGTTTGGCCGAGGACCTACCCCCCCCTAGCCTAGCCGAAATCTACCCCCCCTCCCTTGGTAGAAAAGTTGCCTTCTTGTATTGTTATAATGCCCAAAATACCCTAGCCCAAATCCCTTAGTACTTAGTAGAAGTTGTGAAGAACTTCTAAGGTTTCCTTGGAGCATACAACTTAGGAGCAAAACCTTGCTCAGGCGCGACTTTATCTAGGATATTATTGGGCTTACCGAGGTAACTAATCCTAACCATCTTTTGAATTAGAGAATACTTACTGTAGTAGTATAAGAATAAGTATAAATACTTAGAAGAATATTGCAGAATAGAATTGAACTGTTATCACAGTAGAAGGGTTTAACCGAAGAATAATCAAATCAGACTTACATAGAATTTGTTTTCACGATGAACTTGAGTAGCTCACCGCAGGGAAGTACGCCCAATTTTCCGTAGGATATAGAACCCTCTGTTTAGAATCATACAAAGTAGTCTGAACGTTGATAGACGTGTCTGACTATTATAGGCTGACTCTCTGCGCGCGACATATTCAACTTGGCAGGTGGTTTTCGCTGAGAAGGTATGTGATTCTTCCTAAAGCATGATATTTTACAATATATATATAGTACGGTAGACGTACATGTGTTAATCGAATAATAACTACGATAATGCCTCGCTTAAGCCCGAATAATAACTACGACAATCCTCACGCTTAAGCTCGAATAATAACTACGGCAATGCCTCAGCTTAAGCTCAATAATAAAGAATCGAAAGCATTTCAAAAGAATCTGAATCATTTATTAATGTAAGAGAACTAATTGGTTTTAAAACAGAAGCTTAAAGAGTTATACTAGCTTTATGGGAAGTTAAGTATAACCACTTAAGGTTGATAAAAGAAACAGTTTGCCTATGTGTTTATAACAGACTTATATTGAATTGTGAAAGAATAATAAAATGGTTTGATGAGTAGACATGATATGATGCTATGTGTGTTAGTGTCTTATGTAACTTGTGTAAAGAGGTCGATCTTACTTATGCTTATGTTGTTTGAACTATAAGCTGTTGTGTTAGTACTATATCACTCACCTCTTGAGATGATACCGGGTTAAGTCGCCTCCGACGCGGGGTAGACTCAGCGATGCAGGACCATGATTCGAGAATACCTCATGCGGGTCCAGGGGCCTATGCGAGCTACGAGAGTTCCGTGTTAGTATGCGGGGTTATACCTCACGCGGTCTACGTGGCCATGCGACAACGAGTCGGGGCGTTGCCGAGGAGTAGCTACCCTCGATGCGGGTTATACCACGCGGGCCTATGTGGGTGGCCTATGCGGACTCGAGTCGATTAGGCTTGCAGAATGATAATATGGGCGAGTGGCCCTGCGTCGATCATTCGCAGCCTAGAAAAGACCTATTACAGTTTACCTATTGTTGCTCTTGTTTATGATGTGGCACTATGTGCGGTCCCCTTGGTTGTTTCATACATACTTGCAAAACTGATTTTAAAATGATATGTTTTCATTTAAGTATTTCTGATTTCATATACTTAGTACTGTTGTCTCGACCTCCCGGGTGCGTTCACGCCGCGGTAAGTGGCAAGCAGTGCTAGATCCACATTCTTAGGATCTCTACGTTGGTGTCTGAGCTCCATCTTTTCCGAGGCTCTACTTTTGGTATGATCTCCTGTTGTAGATAGTTTTGTCTGATCGAGTATGGCGGGCCCTATCCGCCATAGTTGTATATTTCCTTAGAGGTGCATGTCGTATTTATGCGATGTCGGATATCGCTAAAACCATGTTTTTATATATATGCCGAAGACGACGTTTTCTCACATAAATCGTGGTCTTATTTTATAAATTGTTTCTGTCTTGTTTTATATTCCGGTTACTCGATGTATGACTACTTGGGTGCCCGTGAGAACGATCCACGCCCCGAACGGGTCGTGACAATTCTTGTTGTGCTTACGTTGCTAAATGGTAAGTCAGTTGTAATGTTATTATATCACCTACCCTCGACTTGTTATACCAGGGCTTGCCACGATGCGGTCTATACGGCTATCGATGCTATGTGACTACGCGAGTCAGCGGAGTTCCGTGATTGATCATTCGGGTGTTTTATCCGTCGGGGATGTCTATCGTGCAATGTGACTAATGCGATCTGAGACTATGCGGATCGCGGAGTCGGGAGAATGCAGGTTAGCTACCGTCGAGAAATACCTCACGCGAATGTGTGACTATGCGGTGCGGAAGTCGTGACTAGGCACATAATGATACTATAGGCGATTGGCCTTGCTTCGATCATTCACGGCCTAGGAAAGTGTTACACCCCGTATTTACAGAATATGTTTTAAGAACGTAAGTAAGAACTCACAAGTGTTAAGATTTGAGACTTGTAAAAAAGTTTATCGGAATTGTGAAATTGTCGGAAAACGTAATATTGTGACGAATGGGAGGGCGACACGTGTCACCCCCCCCCCCTTATGATGCCTTGGACGAAATAGGCATGGCCAAAATGGTCATTGACCATAGTCTTAAGATGACAAAGTCTTGCAAGTGTGAGCTTGAGAATATTTACCAAAGTCAAAGGTCCCACAAGTCTTGATATTTAATAAGAGATCATCCAAACCACCCAATTGTTTGCATCTTGACCCTACATTACACTATATAATACTAGTAGTAGTAGACAAGCTTAAACACTTAGCCAAATTTCACAAAAATTGGAAGAACTCATAGTAGAGCTCTCGGGTTTGCCCCTCTCTTCACAAAAGAATTTTTTTTTCTTGTCCAATAAGCCCCACACTTTAAACCAAGGTTCCTATGTGTATTGTAGGCATATCTCAATAGAAAAATCTCGGAAAAAGATAGTTTTCGGGTTAGTCGCAAAGTGAAAACCTAGTGGCTTTCTAGGTTTTGGATTGAAAGTTTGAAGGAAAGTTGTTGGTGTTGTTCTAAGGGTCTCAACTAGCGGATTGGAGTGTCTTGAAGAGGCTCTAAGTTGCTAAGGAGCGACTTCGGATTTGGAATTGGATTAAGATTCGTTGAGGTATAATCTTGTCTCTTAGAAGTGTTACAAGATTATTTATATTGTTGTTATCTTTACATGTTGCTAGCATGAAGTATATGTGTTGAAGTTTATAAGGATTATGGATTGATTGTAACCTTGGAAATTCGAAATGTAATGTAAGCCATGTTAAGTTGGATTACAATTTAGTCGTTATTAGAATCGTCGCATGTTGTTGACTTAAAGATTATAGTAGTTATAGTCGTTTGCGACTTGATATCATGTTGGGCTAATAACTTGGATTGAAATGGAAATTGGATAAGAATTGAAGTTGTAGTATTTCAAGTTAGCGGAATTGGACATATAGTTTGTATTAGTTTGATATCTATTGTGGGGCGGAATTTTACACGGCTAGTAGGCGTGTAATCCCCTATTGATAATTGCATTTGATTGGGCCTTAAATGTGGCGTGTTTGGTTATTGTATTCGGCCTTGAAAAGGGTGGCAAAGTAAGTAAAAACAATGGAGGTGCTGTCCGATTTTCCGTAGAATTTAATGACTTAGCACCTAGTATATTCTACGTTGAAGTAAGAGGTTAATGGACATATTGTGACCATTATAGGTTGAAGTACTACGTATAGCATATCCTACTTGAAGGATGGATTAGCTATCAAGATTGAAGTACTTTGGAGCATTTTGCTACTTGTCGATAATCGTCGCGAGGTATGTGAACCTCTTCCTTCCTTTGGCATGATTCTATGTATGGAACATACCTGTGGTATCATTTCATGTTTCCTTCTACTCTTAGAAGTTAAGAGGTAGTTGGGTGATTTGCTCTATGTATAACTTTTCCTATCTTTTGAGCATGACTAGTTGCACGTATGTAGTACGGTAGACGTACAATACCTTGATATCCTTTACTAGTTTTATAGATAGCCAAGTCAGGTGAGTTAGGATATTAACTCATTTCTTTGAAAGAATAATGGATGTCTTAAGTTTTATTAAAGTTAAGGGACTTGAAGAGTTTTGAAGTATGTGATACTTGTTCCGTTTTAAACGTATAAGTCCCTTGGATAGGAAATTGTTTTTGGCTAAGGCATAAAGTGAATATAACGACTTTATGGGGATTTGGTTATATTTGCTTTATGGAAAGATAAATGACTTGATTTTAGTAAAAAGGTAACTTGATTTTAAGGCATCAATTGCCTAAGGTTTTATAATAAAAGGAGTCACTTGAGTTCTAAAGGTTAAGAGACTAATTGTATTTTTGAAGGTTAAGAGAATGGATTTGAAGGTATATTAATACTTGGTTTCAAAAAGTAGAAGTCTCTTGGTTACAAAAGGAAAAAGAGTTTTGTCTAAAACCATAAAGGGTTATAACGACTTTATGGGAAGTTGGTTATAACGGCTTTATGGAAAGTTAAGAGAATGGTTTTCTCTAATAAAGTAATCAAAGAATTAACTTGTATTAAGGAAGGGCAAAGTGATTTAAAGGTATCACTTGCTTAAAGCTTTTAAGTAAGGGTCACTTGATTTTAGAAGTAGAAATGTATTTCTAAAAGTATCGTGACTTATGTGAAATGTACACAAGCTTGGATACTACGTGTTAGTATCTTGGGGTTTTACACAAAAAGTCTCTTAAAAGAATGTACGTACGTAGTACTTTGGCTTGTTAAATGAGAATTATTCTATTTGTGCCTTGATAAGTACTTTGGCTTGATTAATTGAGAATGTGTCTAAGTATGCCTTGATAAGTACTTTGGCTTGTTAAATGAGAATTATTCTATTTGTGCCTTGATAAGTACTTTGGCTTGATTAATTGAGAATTTGTCTAAGTATGCCTTGATAAGTACTTTGGCTTGTTAAATGAGAATTATTCTATTTGTGCCTTGATAAGTACTTTGGCTTGATTAATTGAGAATTTGTCTAAGTATGCCTTGATAAGTACTTTGGCTTGTTAAATGAGAATTATTCTATTTGTGCCTTGATAAGTACTTTGGCTTGATTAATTGAGAATTTGTCTAAGTATGCCTTGATAAGTACTTTGGCTTGATTAATTGAGAATTTGTCTAAGTATGCCTTGATAAGTACTTTGGCTTGATTAATTGAGAACTAGCCTATGTGTACTGGTGATAGCCTTTGAGTGCAAGTATTATGTTTTATTACGTTGCCGCGACTCTCGGTTGGAGGGCCGGTTGTCTTGTTGTAAGTACTTGGACGTACCGACAGTGATGTGGGATTCCACGGGTATGCTTCCGTTATTAGTAGTACTTGGGTTAAATTCTCGGATTTTTATAGAAGACATGGTAGTGCTTCTGTTTGTTTGACGGCCGGTCGAGATAGGGTAAGAGTATAAGTGAGGGGTAAACCCCCAAGATGCTATACCACCTTCTCCAGGGTAAGAGTATAAGTGAGGGGTAAACCCCCAAGACATTATACCCCCTGCTTGTTTTGTTTGATGGTCGGTCGAGATAGGGTAAGAGTATAAGTGAGGGGTAAACCCCCAAGATGCTATACCACCTTCTACAGGGTAAGAGTATAAGTGAGGGGTAGACCCCCAAGATGCTATACCACCTGCTTTACCACCTTCTCCAGGGTAAGAGTATAAGTGAGGGGTAAACCCCCAAGACGTTATACCACCGGTGGGACTTGGTGTTCATGTATGCCTATTGGTGTATTATTATATCCTGGACTGTCGGCAGTGATGTGGGATTCCACGGGCAGGAGATATATATATATGTGTTGTGTATGTGTCAAGCGGTGAGGTGGGATGCCACTGGCGCGTCACATGATTATATTTTACACTTATAGTCAAGCAGTGATGGGGGATTCCACGGACACGCTTGATATTTGTATGACTTGATCGCGTCCCAGATTGGGCCGGGTAGTAAATGTGCCCTCCTTAAAGGGTCGGATTATACTTATGGAAGATAAGTAAGTTATATAGAAATGAACTTAATGATTTGTCCTAGTCATGTGCGTAAGAATGGGGCTATAACCTTTATTGAAAATGGGAAAAGATAATAAGGTACGATTAAGTTCATAAGTGGTAATGACACTACAGATCCGTATGTATTTTTATACTTGTCCTGTCATTCTTTTGTACGATTATGATTTGTTTATCAGACGTTATTTACATTCCATATTTCGTTGTTATCGACCCCCGGGGCTGCGTTAAATGCCGCAGTTTTAGGTACCAGGTTGGTGATCCTCGCTCTTAGGATCTCGGTTCGATTTGAGAAAGCCCCATTTACTCGGAGGCTTAGCTCTTGGTGCAGTTTTCCACGGTAGTAGATTCATGTATATTCGTGGTATGGCGGGGCCCGTCCGCCACGCTTGTTATTCCTAGGTCCGTATTCACATATGTGGTCACCGTAAGAATCGAGTTGTACTTTTGATTATGTTTATATTATAGAAGGCGGTCTGATCGGCTTGCTGTACGCGTTTATTTACATGTGTTTATGTTGTGTATGTTCATTGCTATTCTCTCATGTATACTGGCAGGTGCCCAGGTAGGGCACCGGGCGCTTCCCGTGGTCGTGTGAGAAAGACCGATTACATTATATCTATTTTGCTCTTATTTATGTTGTGGCACTATGTGCGATTAAACCGTTGTATTTGCAAATGGTTTTAAATACTTTGATTTTACTTCTGATTTTTACACATACTTAGTACATGTCTTGACCTCGCCTGGCTGCGTTCATGCGCGGTAAGGGCAATCGTGCTAGATCCACATCCTTAGGATCTTTTTGCTTTGGTGTCGTGAGCTCCATCTTCTCCGAGGCTCGACGTTTGGTATGATCTCCCGTTGTTGTATATAGTTTTGTACATTCGTGTATGGCGGGCCCCGTCCGCCATAGTTGTTTATCTTCTTAGAAGTGCAGTAGTCCTATTGTACAGTTGGGATGTAACTGCTAAACCATGTTTATATATATATGCCGAAAGGCGACATTTTCTCACATAAAACTGTGTCTCATTTTACAACTGTTTCATGTCTTGTTTTTATATTCCGCTGATTACTCTGATGTATGACTACTTAGGTGCCCGGGTAAGGCACCAGTCACGGGTCCCGGAACGGGTCGTGACATGCCTTGCCCTTCTGGGCCCTGGTCGCCTTCCGTGGAGGCATAGCTGATTCATATACATAAGAATACGTCAGAGACGGATCAACCTATTAATACTGACTCTCATTGCGATCTCGAGTGAGAAGAATGGAAACCAATCCTAAATGTCCTGCAGCCTCCTGATTATAGATGTGGTGCACAACACACCGATAATCAAGACTCTACTAGACACGGTCTGTAGACACTTTCCGAGGACTAACTGCTCTAATACCACTTTTGTCACGACCCGACCCCGGGCCGCGACTGGTGCCCTACCTGGGCACCCTTATAGGTATACATCAGAGATAATCAGCGGAACATACATGAAACTTATAAAATAAAACAACGAGAATTTAAACAAAAGGTTAGCCGATAAGGCTACCTCCTAGGACACATATACATATACATAAACAACAGCAGTTATATCTCTTTCTTTTTCTACAAACTGACCCACAACATGTGACTACAGACCTCTAAGAATTACAACTGTGGCGGGACAGGTCCCCGCCATACCCCTGAATGTACATAAATCTACAACATCAGGGAAACCGTACCAAAAAGATAAGCCTCCGGAGTGAATGGAGCTTCTTCCCAAAAACCGAACAGAGATCCTAAGAGCAAGGATCACCAACCTGTGTACCTAACACCTGCGGGCATGAACGCAGCCCCCCGAAGGGGGTCAGTACAACAGGTACCGAGTATGGAACAGAAATAAGGTGCAACAACCAAATCATAACTGTATAAAAGAATGTCATTTTAACTCCTGAAATCAATCATATATTAACCGTTCCTTTCCTTCTTTCAATAAGAATTAACATCAAATTCTTACATACATACTTAAGAATTTAATCAAGTTTTTCCACATAACTTACATATCTTACATATCTTACATAACATAATTCGACCCTTTATGGAGGGACTTCTTATTTGGAAGCTAACTTTGATTATTCATACGTGATAACGTAATCCGGCCCATTTGCGGGACACGGTGTACTGATGAATCATGTGGCATAATCCGGCCCGCCTATGGAGCTCGGTGTATTGTGGAATCATGTAGCATAATCCGGCCCGCCTGTGGAGCTCGGTGTACTGTGGAATCATGTAGCATAATCCGGCCCGCCTGTGGAGCTCTGTGTACTGTGGAATCATGTAGCATAATCCGGCCCGCCTGTGGAGCTCGGTGTAAGATGACGTAACCCGGCCTATGTGTAGGCTCGGGGTAATATGTCGTAATCCGGCCTATGTGTAGGCTCGGTGTATCTCATAACGTAATCCGGCCTATTTGTAGGCTCGGTGTATTTCATAACGTAATCCGGCCTATTTGTAGGCTCGGTGTGATTTTCCTTACGTAACATTTTCAATCGTATTATTACTTCTTCTTAAGTCGTTATAACAACTTCCCATAAAGCTATTATAACAACCTTTCATTTTAGAGAACTTAAGGCACTTTATTCTTGCAACATTAGGGAAACTAAACCCAAAAATACTACGTACATACATACTTAAAAGAATCATAAAACTTCTTTCTCTTTAAAGCTCAAGTCATTTCCACTCATAAAATCAAGGCTTATAATATTAACACCTCGTAGCATACACTCTTTAAAATCATGTCGCTTATACTTATAAAAAAATATAAAGTTCCATACACTTCCAAAACCAAATAACTTATTCTCTTAAAATCATATAACTTCCACTTTTAAAATCAATCCCCTTTTCACATATAAATTCAACTCATTTTCGAACATAAAATCCACTTACTTACTTTAAATAAATCAAGACACATAGCTTTAAATCAAATCTCAAAATTTCCTAACCATTCTTACCAACATCTCCCATAAGACTTAGCAAGGACTTAGGACAATTTAACATACTTTTAACTTAGGGTCAACAATGTGAATACTTCTTAACTTCTAAGAGTAGAAGGAATCCTGAAGTACTATCACATGGATATTTCATACGTAGGATCATGCCAAAGAAAGAAGAGGTTCACATACCTTGCGACGACTAGCGACAAGTTGCAAAATGCTCCAAAGTACTATAACCTTGCTAGCCTTTCCACCCTTCAAGTAGAATACACTACTCGTAGTACTTCAACCTATAATAGTCATAACACGTCCATTAACATCTAGCTTCAATCGTAGAATATTCTAAGTGTAAAGTCTCCAAATTCTACGGAAAATCGGACAGCACTTCCTTTGTTTCTACTTACTTTGCCACCTTTTTCAAGGCCGAATTCAATAACCAAACACGCCACATTTAAGGCCCAATCAATACAATTAACAATAGGGGATTACACGTGTCACGACCCGAACCCCGGGCCCGCGACTGGTGCCCTACCTGGGCACCCTTACAGGTAAACATCAGAGATAATCAGCGGAACATACATGAAACTAAAAAAAAATAAAACAACAGAAGTAAAACAACAGGTTAGACGATAGGGCTACCTTCCTGGACATATATATATACAACCGAAGCAGTTGCCTCCTTTCCTTTAAAAACTGACCCACAATAGGTGACTACAGACCTCTAAGAGTTTTAACATAACAACTGTGGCGGGACAGGGCCCCGCCATACCCCTGAATATACATGAATCTACAACCTCGGAAATCGTACAAGAGATAAGCCTCCGAGCAAATGGAGTTTTTTTCCCAAATCAACCGAGATCCTAGAGCAAGGATCACCAACCTGGTACCTAAAACTGCGGCATGACGCAGCCCCCGAAGGGTCACAGTACGAATATGGAACATAAATAACGTCTGATGTGATCATAATCAGACAAAAGAATGACGAGGACAAGTGTAAAAATACATACCGATCTCGCCGTGTCATTACCACTTATGAACTTAATCGTACCTTATTATCTTTTCCCATTTTCAATAAAAGTTATAGTCACATTCTTATGTACATGATTAGAAGAAATCATTAAGTTCATTACCATATAACTTACTTATCTTTCATAACATAATCCGCCCTTATGGAGGGACGATATACTACCCTAACTGGGACGCGATCAAGTCACACAAATATCAAAGCGTGCTGTGGAATCCCCATCACCGCCGGCCTATAAGTGTAAAAATATAACCATGTGACGCGCCCGTGGCATCCCACCTCACTGTCGGCGTACACATACACAACACATATATATATATATCTCCTGCCCGTGGAATCCCACATCACTGCCGGCAGCCGTAGGTGTAACATATAACCATGTGACGCGCCCGTGGCATCCCACCTCACTGTCGGCGTACACATACACAACACATATATATATATATATATATATATATATATATATATATATAACGCGGCCGCATGCCCCGGAATCCCACATCGTATAAGCATGGCCATAACGTGCCCTCGGCATCCCTCATCGTAGGTGCAGGTCTTCATGGGGAGCTAGCCCATGGAGTAATAATATAACATGGTCGCATGCCCCGGAATCCCACATCGTATAAGCATGGCCATGGAGTAATAAAACACGCGGGCATCTAACCCGCATCCTGGCTGCATGCCCCGACATCCCTCATCGTATAAGCATGGCCAAGATCAATCACAATGGAAGCATACCCGTGGAATCCCCCGTCACTGCCGGTACGTCCAATAAAATGTCCGGGCATCTAACCCGCATCCTGGTCACATGCCCCGGAATCCCACATCGTATAAGCATGTCCAAGGATCAATCATAATGGAAGCATACCCGTGGAATCCCACATCACTGTCGGTACTGTTACACCCCGTAATTCCAAGAGGATGAGATGAGAACGTACGAAAGGAAATAAGATTCGAAGTTGGAAAAAGAAAAAAAGTTGGCAGAATATTTTTGGACAGTTTTTCAGTCAACTTAGAAGCAGTATATCTCCTAGTATAATTGGGGTTTTTAGGTGTTTCAAAAGCCTAATATAAATTTCATTGAGTCTACTTTCCAACTCAACAAACCGCTCGTCAATAGGACATCAGAGTAGAAAGTTATGAACGTTACAAGATCGGCTGACAGAACAGACAGGGTCAGGCGCCGGGGCGCCGGAAGGCCTGAAATTGTCTGAAATTGAAGCGCCGTGGCGCCGGCTGCAGGGCCGCGGCGCCGGGGCGGGATTTTTGCGGAAATAGGGTAAAGATAGAAGATATTTGTTGTAAAGGACCCCTGGGTGGGTGACAAGTGTCCCCCCAACTTGTGGAACAAGATAAAGGCTATATAAGACATGTCTTGCTAGATTTAAATCATTTGCAAGACTTCACCCAAATCTTCTATTCTCTTCTCTTCTCTCTCAAATGGTTAAAACCCTAGGCCTAAATGAGATTTTTGGAAAGGCAATAAGAAGGAAATATGTTGGCAAGCTTGTAGGGGATTAGTAGAGATGATTTTAGCGGGAAGAAGAATTTCAAAAAGAGGAGCTAAAGTTGCTAAGGATCGACTTGTAATCTTGGAGCATTTTTGGGCTAAATGAGGTATAATCTTCATCTTACTTTTGTAATTGAAGATTCCATGTTATTATAAGTTAGAAATGATCATGTGATATGTGTTATGAATATTGATAAGTGTTATGGAAATTTGGAAGCTCAAATCCGAAAATGACATGTTAAGCCATTTGAAATTGAAATACAAATTGGTCAATAATTAGAATCGTCGCATGTTTACCTATTTGAGGATTGTAGTAGTTATAATCAATTGTGGCTAGATAACATGTTATATTAAACCACTTGGATTGAAAAGGGATTGGAAACGAATTTGTATTGTTGTCCCTAATTTGCCGAATGGACATTGTATTTTGGACTTGTGTGATATCAATTGTGGGGCGGAATTTTACACGTCTTGTAGGCGTGTAATCTCCTATTGTTAACTACTTTGTTGAGCCTTAAATGTGGCGTGTTTGGTTATTGAATTCGGCCTTGAAAAAGGTGGCAAAGTATGTAGAAACAAAGGAAGTGTTGTCCGATTTTCCGTAGAATTTAGTAGCTTTGCACTTGGAATATTCTACGTTTGAAACTAGAAGTTAATAGACGTACTATGGTCATTATAGGTTGACATACTACGCGGTGAATTGGACTTAGCAAGTGGATTAAACCAAGAGGTATGTGGAACTTTCTTATCTCTCGAGCATGAATAAGTTGTAAATGTATAGTACGGTAGACGTACAAGATTTTGACAATCTAGGTCCATTTGATATCCTTGGCTTATTTTAAGAATGTCCAAGTTGATTGAGTTAGGGAATTAACTCACTTGTTTAAATATTAAGGATATCTTGGTTTTCAAAAGTTAAGAGACTTTAAGTATGTTGAAAGTATTATTGATACTTGTTTTGTTGGAAATTTTAAGTCTCTTGGTTATAAAGAAGTATGTAAGTTGCTAACGTATAAAGCTAGTATAACGACTTTATGGGAAGTTGGTTATAATAGCTTTATGGAAGGTTAAAAAAAGTGGTTTACTCTAAGTAATTTAAGTATACTCTAAGTAATTTAAGTATGTTAAATGACTTGAAATAACGAAAGGCAAATTGATTTAAAGGCATCAATTGCTTAAGGTTTTAAAAGAAAGAAGTCACTTGATTTAGAAGCCCGAAAGTGTATTTTCTAAAAAGGTATTGTGACTTGTCTTAAAATGTAGTTATGACTTGATACTACGGTTATTAGTATCTTGGAAGTTTTATATGAAAATGAGTCATTTTAAAAGAATAGAAGTACGTAGTACTTTAGGTTAACTCTGATTTATAATGACATGTTAGTGCCTTAAGTAAACTAAAATGAGAGTGTATATGAATAAGGTTAATAAGAAGTTAGGGGATTTCTTAACTTGCTTATCAGATGATAAGCAGTAGTGCTTATGTTATGTATGATAAGCAGTAGGGCTTATGTTATGCATGATGGACAGTTGAGATAGGGTACGAGTAGATCTGAGGGGGAAATCCCCAAGATAGTTATACCACCTTCTCCAGGGTAAGAGTATATCTGAGGGGTAAATCCCCAAGATAGTTATACCACCTGATTCTGTAAGAGTATAATTGAGGGGTGAATCCCCAAGAAAGTTATACCACTGTTCGTGGATTTGCTACCCACGATGCGAGGAATACCTCATGCGAGTCCTTATGGGCTTACGGGTGAAATAGTCCCACGCGGCGGATACTATCACGAGAATACCTCACGCGAGTCTTTATGGGCTTACGCGGTGAAATAGTCCCACGCGGGCGATACAGCCTATGCGAGAATACCTCACGCGGTCCACACGACTACGCGGGTGAAATAGTCCCGAGTAGGATTGCTTAATGATACTGCGGGCGGGTGGTCCTGCTTTGATCGCGAGCTTCCTATTTTTATGATGTAAGTATACTTTTGATTACTCTCATTGTTAGTAAGGCCTTCGTGTCGTTAATCGAGTTATCATACCTCTCTAGTTTTATTATAGACTTATGATTTCATTACAAGATTTCGCCACATATTTGGTACATGTTGTCGACTCTCCTTCGGGCGTTCGCCGCATTGTTACACCCCGTAATACCAGGGCTACTAATTGAGAACGTGATTAAGGATTTAAGATTTGAATTTTGGAAGGAAAGAATAATTACATTTTCTTAAGAAACATTTCGGAAAAAAATGTGACGACGGAAAGATTATTAACTTGGAGTATAATACGTCTAATTGGATTTATGGACTTAGTATTGGAATATAAGGTGTTGGAATTGATAATATGGGGTCCGCCGAGAATTTCACAATTTCGCGGGGACCTTCGAAAAATTATAATATTTTGGACCAATCGGAGGGCGACATGTGGCACCCCTCCACTTGTCTTGCTAAGATGACGACAAATTAGATATTTTGAGAGGGGACAAGTGGACATGGGTCCCACTCCACTTGGCTATACATATCCAAGTCTTGCAAGACTTGGATCACTTTACACTTAGACCAAAAAATAAGCTCTCATATTCTCCCCTTTAGCTCCATAATTTCGAAATCCCCTTTGGCTAACTGTTGGTTGTTCCTTAAATGTGGCTTGTTGGTTGATGAATACGGGCCTTGGAAAAGGTGGAAAAGTACGTAGAAACAAAGGAAGTGCCCAATTTTCCGTAGAATTAGAGGGCCATTATTTGGTGTAAGTCCTACACTTGATAGCTTGTAGTTGATAGAAGTGCTATTGTCATTTTAGGTTGAAGTACTACGTGTAGCACATTCTACTTGGCTTGTGGAATAGCCAATAAGGTTGAAGTACATTGGAGCGTATTGCTACTTGTCGTTTGGGTTAGTCGCCAACGAGGTATGTGAACTTCTTCCTTCCTTTGACATGATTATTTGGTAAGTCTATGTGACTAAATTTTAGCGAGTCTATGTGACTTGATTTGGTAAGTCTATGCGACTTAATTCATTTGAAGTAAGTAAGTCGATTTTGGAAATATATGAGTCTTGATTATGAAAGTATGAGTGACTTAGTCAAAATTGTATAAGTTACGTGAAGTACTTTAAAGTTAAAAGATTTGATTTAAAGTTATGAGACTTGATTTCTTTACAAGTTATGAGACTTTATTTTTCAAGATATGAGACTTGATTTCTAAAGTTAAGAGATTTGATTTAAAGTTATGAGACTTGATTTCTTTACAAGTTATGAGACTTTATTTTTCAAGATATGAGACTTGATTTCTAAAGTTAAGAGATTTGATTTAAAGTTATGAGACTTGATTTCTTTACAAGTTATGAGACTTTATTTTTCAAGATATGAAACTTGATTTCTAAAGTTAAAAGATTTGATTTAAAGTTATGAGACTTGATTTCTTTACAAGTTATGAGACTTTATTTTTCAAGATATGAGACTTGATTTCTAAAGTTAAGAGATTTGATTTAAAGTTATGAGACTTGATTTCTTTACAAGTTATGAGACTTTATTTTTCAAGATATGAGACTTGATTTCTAAAGTTAAAAGATTTGATTTAAAGTTATGAGACTTGATTTCTTTACAAGTTATGAGACTTTATTTTTCAAGATATGAGACTTGATTTCTAAAGTTAAGAGATTTGATTTAAAGTTATGAGACTTGATTTCTTTACAAGTTATGAGACTTTATTTTTCAAGATATGAAACTTGATTTCTAAAGTTAAAAGATTTGATTTAAAGTTATGAGACTTGATTTCTTTACAAGTTATGAGACTTTATTTTTCAAGATATGAGACTTGATTTCTAAAGTTAAGAGATTTGATTTAAAGTTATGAGACTTGATTTCTTTACAAGTTATGAGACTTTATTTTTCAAGATATGAGACTTGATTTCTAAAGTTAAGAGATTTGATTTAAAGTTATGAGACTTGATTTCTTTACAAGTTATGAGACTTTATTTTTCAAGATATGGGACTTGATTTCTAAAGTTAAGAGATTTGATTTAAAATTATGAGACTTGATTTCTTTACAAGTTATGAGACTTTATTTTTCAAGATATGAGTTACTTGATTTACTTCTAAAGTTAAGAGGCTTGATTTCTAAAGTTAAGAGATTTGATTTAAAGTTATGAGACTTGATTTCTTTACAAGTTATGAGACTTTATTTTTCAAGATATGGGACTTGATTTCTAAAGTTAAGAGATTTGATTTAAAATTATGAGACTTGATTTCTTTACAAGTTATGAGACTTTATTTTTCAAGATATGAGTTACTTGATTTACTTCTAAAGTTAAGAGGCTTGATTTCGAAAGAGTATGTGACTTGTGTTTTAAAAGTATACGTTTATCGATTCATTTACGAGAAGGAGTTTTATGAGTCTTTTTAAGTATGTATGTACGTAGTACTTTTGGGTTTAGTTTCCCCAATGTGATAAGAATAAAAGTGTCTTAAGTTCTCTAAAATGAAAGGTTGTTATAATAGCTTTATGAGAAGTTGTTATAACGACTTAAGAAGAAGTAAAAAGATGGTTTAAAAATGTTATGAGATACACTGAGCCTACAAATAGGTCGGATAATGTTATGAGATACACTGAGCCTACAAATAGGCCGGATTATGTTATGAGATAAACCGATCCTACAAATAGGCAATTATGTTATGAGATACACCGAGCCTACACATAGACCGGATTACGCCATATTACCCGAGCCTACACATAGGCGGACACGTTATCTTACACCGAGCCACACGGGCGGATTATGCTACATGATTCCACAGACACCGAGCCTCACAGGGCGGATTATGCTACATGATTCCACAAGACACCGAGCCCCGCGCGGGCGGATTATGCTATATGATTCCACAAGACACCGAGCCCCACAGCGGGCTGATTATGCCACATGATTCATCAAGACACCGTGTCCCGCAATGGGCGGATTACGTTATCACGTATAGATAATCAAAGTAAGCTCTAAATAAGAAGTCCCTCCATAAAGAAGCCTGATTATGTTATGTAAGAATACGATGTTAATTTATTGAAAGAAGGAAAAGAATGATTGATGTACGATTGATTTCATGAGTTAAAATGGCACGGTAGGATCTGATATTTTAATTTTATACTTGCCCTGTCATTCTTTTGTACAGTTATGATCTTGTTTAATGTACTTTATTTTCGTTCCATACTTAGTACTTGTTGTCTCGATTTCTTGCAGAAGCTGCGTTCATGTCCGCAGGTCTAGGTACACAGTTGTGGATTCGCGAGCTTAGGATCCTTGTTCAGCATTTTGAGATGGCTCCAAGTTCTGGAGTTTATCATTATGGCTAGGTATATTCAGGGGTACGGTGGGGCCTTGTCCCGTCATAGTTGTTGTCACCTTCTGCAGGTCCGTATTCATATGCTGGCCGGATCGTGTAAGTTGTATTTACATTGTTGTACAATGTAGACCACTTTCGTGTGATTTATATTTATACGGAAGCCTTCCGCTTTGCCTTTGTTTTAAAAAAAAATGAGTGCTATTTATCTTCCGCGTTTATTTATGTTGTATGGGTAGAAGGGTGCCAGATAGGCACCGATCCACGCCCGGATTTGGGGCGTGTGAGTGGTATCAGAGCGCTTAGTCGTGGCATGTCTACGCACCGTGTATAGTAGAGTCTTGTTTATCGATGTGTTGTGCACCACATCTATAAACAGGAGGCTATAGTACATTTAGGATCGTTTCCCTTCTTCTCACTCGAGATCGCGCGATAGCCGTGTTGTTAGGGTAGTCTGTCCCTACGTGTTATTTTGATCGCAGATATGAGAAAGGCAACAATGACCGTAAAGGATTATATGGACTTCGTATCCAAGTTGGTAAAACTATTGTACAGTTGGTATAATGATGATGTGTATCTGTACGAGCTTATTTATTTGGGGTCATATGTGTGTTGCCTAGAATGATTATGAGTTACCATGAGTTGGTTAAGCCTTAATAATTACTTGGAAGGTGTGAAACAGTTTATTGAATCCACACCTAGGCTTTATAGATGTACTTATTTGGAATAGTCAAGAGGTAATGAACTGACTAAGATTGTGATAGGCTCTTGAAAGATCAGGTTTAATTGACTTATGTACATACCATGTTATTAGATTGTCGTGTTGCATGCTTAAGTGAGATGCATGAATAATATTTTTATGGAGTAAATATGGTTGTTGTGATTAGGACAACATGATATTGAGATTATGATAAACTATATTACCCGTATGAGGGGAGAGATAATGTAAGATTGGGACATGGAATAATCGAGAATCGTGGAATAGTAGCTAACTATTGAGACCTTAGATGAACATTCGAGGACGAATGTTTCTAAGAGGGGAAGGATGTTACACCCCGTAATACCAGGGCTACTAATTGAGAACGTGATTAAGGATTTAAGATTTGAATTTTGGAAGGAAAGAATAATTACATTTTCTTAAGAAACATTTCGGAAAAAAATGTGACGGAAAGATTATTAACTTGGAGTATAATACGTCTAATTGGATTTATGGACTTAGTATTGGAATATAAGGTGTTGGAATTGATAATATGGGGTCCGCCGAGAATTTCACAATTTCGCGGGGACCTTCGAAAAATTATAATATTTTGGACCAATCGGAGGGCGACACGTGGCACCCCTCCACTTGTCTTGCTAAGATGACGACAAATTAGATATTTTGAGAGGGGACAAGTGGACATGGGTCCCACTCCACTTGGCTATACATATCCAAGTCTTGCAAGACTTGGATCACTTTACACTTAGACCAAAAATAAGCTCTCATATTCTCCCTTTAGCTCCATAATTTCAAATCCCTTTGGCTAATCGTTGGTTGTTCCTTAAATGTGGCTTGTTGGTTGATGAATACGCCTTGGAAAAGGTGGAAAAGTGCGTAGAAACAAAGGAAGTCTTGCCCAATTTTCCGTAGAATTAGAGGCCATTATTTGGTGTAAGTCCTACACTTGATAGCTTGTAGTTGATAGAAGTGCTATTGTCATTTTAGGTTGAAGTACTACGTGTAGCACATTCTACTTGGCTTGTGGAATAGCAATAAGGTTGAAGTACATTGGAGCGTATTGCTACTTGTCGTTTGGGTTAGTCGCCAACGAGGTATGTGAACTTCTTCCTTCCTTTGACATGATTATTTCGTAAGTCTACGTGACTAAATTTTAGCGAGTCTATGTGACTTGATTTGGTAAGTCTATGCGACTTAATTCATTTGAAGTAAGTAAGTCGATTTTGGAAATATATGAGTCTTGATTATGAAAGTACGAGTGACTTAGTCAAAATTGTATAAGTTACGTGAAGTACTTTAAAGTTAAAAGATTTGATTTAAAGTTATGAGACTTGATTTCTTTACAAGTTATGAGACTTTATTTTTCAAGATATGAGACTTGATTTCTAAAGTTAAGAGATTTGATTTAAAGTTATGAGACTTGATTTCTTTACAAGTTATGAGACTTTATTTTTCAAGATATGAGACTTGATTTCTAAAGTTAAGAGATTTGATTTAAAGTTATGAGACTTGATTTCTTTACAAGTTATGAGACTTTATTTTTCAAGATATGAAACTTGATTTCTAAAGTTAAAAGATTTGATTTAAAGTTATGAGACTTGATTTCTTTACAAGTTATGAGACTTTATTTTTCAAGATATGAGACTTGATTTCTAAAGTTAAGAGATTTGATTTAAAGTTATGAGACTTGATTTCTTTACAAGTTATGAGACTTTATTTTTCAAGATATGAGACTTGATTTCTAAAGTTAAAAGATTTGATTTAAAGTTATGAGACTTGATTTCTTTACAAGTTATGAGACTTTATTTTTCAAGATATGAGACTTGATTTCTAAAGTTAAGAGATTTGATTTAAAGTTATGAGACTTGATTTCTTTACAAGTTATGAGACTTTATTTTTCAAGATATGAAACTTGATTTCTAAAGTTAAAAGATTTGATTTAAAGTTATGAGACTTGATTTCTTTACAAGTTATGAGACTTTATTTTTCAAGATATGAGACTTGATTTCTAAAGTTAAGAGATTTGATTTAAAGTTATGAGACTTGATTTCTTTACAAGTTATGAGACTTTATTTTCAAGATATGAGACTTGATTTCTAAAGTTAAAAGATTTGATTTAAAGTTATGAGACTTGATTTCTTTACAAGTTATGAGACTTTATTTTTCAAGATATGAGACTTGATTTCTAAAGTTAAGAGATTTGATTTAAAGTTATGAGACTTGATTTCTTTACAAGTTATGAGACTTTATTTTTCAAGATATGAAACTTGATTTCTAAAGTTAAAAGATTTGATTTAAAGTTATGAGACTTGATTTCTTTACAAGTTATGAGACTTTATTTTTCAAGATATGAGACTTGATTTCTAAAGTTAAGAGATTTGATTTAAAGTTATGAGACTTGATTTCTTTACAAGTTATGAGACTTTATTTTTCAAGATATGAGACTTGATTTCTAAAGTTAAGAGATTTGATTTAAAGTTATGAGACTTGATTTCTTTACAAGTTATGAGACTTTATTTTTCAAGATATGAAACTTGATTTCTAAAGTTAAAAGATTTGATTTAAAGTTATGAGACTTGATTTCTTTACAAGTTATGAGACTTTATTTTTCAAGATATGAGACTTGATTTCTAAAGTTAAGAGATTTGATTTAAAGTTATGAGACTTGATTTCTTTACAAGTTATGAGACTTTATTTTTCAAGATATGAGACTTGATTTCTAAAGTTAAAAGATTTGATTTAAAGTTATGAGACTTGATTTCTTTACAAGTTATGAGACTTTATTTTTCAAGATATGAGACTTGATTTCTAAAGTTAAGAGATTTGATTTAAAGTTATGAGACTTGATTTCTTTACAAGTTATGAGACTTTATTTTTCAAGATATGGGACTTGATTTCTAAAGTTAAGAGATTTGATTTAAAATTATGAGACTTGATTTCTTTACAAGTTATGAGACTTTATTTTTCAAGATATGAGTTACTTGATTTACTTCTAAAGTTAAGAGGCTTGATTTCGAAAGAGTATGTGACTTGTGTTTTAAAAGTATACGTTTATCGATTTACAGAGAAGGAGTTTTATGATTCTTTTTAAGTATGTATGTACGTAGTACTTTTGGGTTTAGTTTCCCCAATGTGATAAGAATAAAAGTGTCTTAAGTTCTCTAAAATGAAAGGTTGTTATAATAGCTTTATGAGAAGTTGTTATAACGACTTAAGAAGAAGTAAAAAGATGGTTTAAAAATGTTATGAGATACACTGAGCCTACAAATAGGCCGGATAATGTTATGAGATACACTGAGCCTACAAATAGGCCGGATTATGTTATGAGATAAACCGATCCTACAAATAGGCCGAATTATGTTATGAGATACACCGAGCCTACACATAGACCGGATTACGCCATATTACCCCGAGCCTACACATAGGCCGGATTACGTCATCTTACACCGAGCCCCACAGGCGGGCCGGATTATGCTACATGATTCCACAGTACACCGAGCCTCACAGGCGGGCCGGATTATGCTACATGATTCCACAGTACACCGAGCCCCACAGGCGGGCCGGATTATGCTATATGATTCCACAGTACACCGAGCCCCACAGGCGGGCCGGATTATGCCACATGATTCATCAGTACACCGTGTCCCGCAAATGGGCCGGATTACGTTATCACGTATAGATAATCAAAGTAAGCTCCTAAATAAGAAGTCCCTCCATAAAGGGCCGGATTATGTTATGTAAGAATATGATGTTAATTCTTATTGAAAGAAGGAAAAGAATGATTGATGTACGATTGATTTCATGAGTTAAAATGGCACGGTAGGATCTGATATTTTAATTTTATACTTGCCCTGTCATTCTTTTATGATTATGATCTTGTTTAATGTACTTTATTTTCGTTCCATACTTAGTACTTGTTGTCGACCCCTTAGAAATTGCGTTCATGTCCGCAGTCTAGGTACACGATTGTGGATTGAGCTTAGGATCCTTGTTCAAAGATTTTGAGATGGCTCCAAGTTCGAGTTTATCATTATGGCTAGGTATATTCTGTGCGGTGGGGCCTTGTCCGTCATAGTTGTTGTCACCTTCTTAGAGTCCGTATTCATATGTAATGGACTGGTGTAAGTTGTATTTACATTGTTGTACAATGTAGACCACTTTCAGTGATTTATATTTATACGAAGCCTTTCCGCTTTGCCTTTGTTTTAAAAAAAAAAATGAGTGCTATTTATCTTCCGCGTTTATTTATGTTGTATGGGTAGAAGGTGCGAGATAGGGGCACCACCACGCCCGGATTCGGGGCGTGACAGTGGTATCGAGCGATTAGTCATCGGCGTGTCTACTGCACTGTATAGTAGAGTCTTGTTTATCGATGTGTTGTGCACCACATCTATAAACAGGAGGCTATAGTACATTTAGGATTGGTTTCCCTTCTTCTCACTCTGAGATCGTGCGATAGAGCTGTGTTGTTAGGGTAGTCTGTCCCTTACGTGTTATTTTGATTGCAGATATGAGAAAGGCAACAGTGACCCAGAAAGGATTATATGGACTTCGTATCCAAGTTGGTAAAACTATTGTACAGTTGGTATAATGATGATGTGTATCTGTACGAGCTTATTTATTTGGGGTCATATGTGTGTTGCCTAGAATGATTATGAGTTACCATGAGTTGGTTAAGCCTTAATAATTACTTGGAAGGTGTGAAACAGTTTATTGAATCCACACCTAGGCTTTATAGATGTACTTATTTGGAATAGTCAAGAGGTAATGAACTGACTAAGATTGTGATAGACTCTTGAAAGATCAGGTTTAATTGACTTATGTACATACCATGTTATTAGATTAAGCTGTGTTGCATGCTTAAGTGAGATGCATGAATAATATTTTTATGGAGTAAATATGGTTGTTGTGATTAGGACAACATGATATTGAGATTATGATAAACTATATTACCCGTATGAGGGGAGAGATAATGTAAGATTGGGACATGGAATAATCGAGAATCGTGGAATAGTAGCTAACTATTGAGACCTTAGATGAACATTCGAGGACGAATGTTTCTAAGAGGGGAAGGATGTTACACCCCGTAATACCAGGGCTACTAATTGAGAACGTGATTAAGGATTTAAGATTTGAATTTTGGAAGGAAAGAATAATTACATTTTCTTAAGAAACATTTCGGAAAAAAATGTGACGACGGAAAGATTATTAACTTGGAGTATAATACGTCTAATTGGATTTATGGACTTAGTATTGGAATATAAGGTGTTGGAATTGATAATATGGGGTCCGCCGAGAATTTCACAATTTCGCGGGGACCTTCGAAAAATTATAATATTTTGGACCAATCGGAGGGCGACACGTGGCACCCCTCCACTTGTCTTGCTAAGATGACGACAAATTAGATATTTTGAGAGGGGACAAGTGGACATGGGTCCCACTCCACTTGGCTATACATATCCAAGTCTTGCAAGACTTGGATCACTTTACACTTAGACCAAAAAATAAGCTCTCATATTCTCCCCTTTAGCTCCATAATTTCGAAATCCCCTTTGGCTAACTGTTGGTTGTTCCTTAAATGTGGCTTGTTGGTTGATGAATACGGGCCTTGGAAAAGGTGGAAAAGTACGTAGAAACAAAGGAAGTGCTGCCCAATTTTCCGTAGAATTAGAGGGCCATTATTTGGTGTAAGTCCTACACTTGATAGCTTGTAGTTGATAGAAGTGCTATTGTCATTTTAGGTTGAAGTACTACGTGTAGCACATTCTACTTGGCTTGTGGAATAGCCAATAAGGTTGAAGTACATTGGAGCGTATTGCTACTTGTCGTTTGGGTTAGTCGCCAACGAGGTATGTGAACTTCTTCCTTCCTTTGACATGATTATTTGGTAAGTCTATGTGACTAAATTTTAGCGAGTCTATGTGACTTGATTTGGTAAGTCTATGCGACTTAATTCATTTGAAGTAAGTAAGTCGATTTTGGAAATATATGAGTCTTGATTATGAAAGTATGAGTGACTTAGTCAAAATTGTATAAGTTACGTGAAGTACTTTAAAGTTAAAAGATTTGATTTAAAGTTATGAGACTTGATTTCTTTACAAGTTATGAGACTTTATTTTTCAAGATATGAGACTTGATTTCTAAAGTTAAGAGATTTGATTTAAAGTTATGAGACTTGATTTCTTTACAAGTTATGAGACTTTATTTTTCAAGATATGAGACTTGATTTCTAAAGTTAAGAGATTTGATTTAAAGTTATGAGACTTGATTTCTTTACAAGTTATGAGACTTTATTTTTCAAGATATGAAACTTGATTTCTAAAGTTAAAAGATTTGATTTAAAGTTATGAGACTTGATTTCTTTACAAGTTATGAGACTTTATTTTTCAAGATATGAGACTTGATTTCTAAAGTTAAGAGATTTGATTTAAAGTTATGAGACTTGATTTCTTTACAAGTTATGAGACTTTATTTTTCAAGATATGAGACTTGATTTCTAAAGTTAAAAGATTTGATTTAAAGTTATGAGACTTGATTTCTTTACAAGTTATGAGACTTTATTTTTCAAGATATGAGACTTCATTTCTAAAGTTAAGAGATTTGATTTAAAGTTATGAGACTTGATTTCTTTACAAGTTATGAGACTTTATTTTTCAAGATATGGGACTTGATTTCTAAAGTTAAGAGATTTGATTTAAAATTATGAGACTTGATTTCTTTACAAGTTAGGAGACTTTATTTTTCAAGATATGAGTTACTTGATTTACTTCTAAAGTTAAGAGGCTTGATTTCGAAAGAGTATGTGACTTGTGTTTTAAAAGTATACGTTTATCGATTTACAGAGAAGGAGTTTTATGATTCTTTTTAAGTATGTATGTACGTAGTACTTTTGGGTTTAGTTTCCCCAATGTGATAAGAATAAAAGTGTCTTAAGTTCTCTAATATGAAAGGTTGTTATAATAGCTTTATGGGAAGTTGTTATAACGACTTAAGAAGAAGTGAAAAGATGGTTTAAAAATGTTATGAGATACACTGAGCCTACAAATAGGCCAGATAATGTTATGAGATACACTGAGCCTACAAATAGGCCGGATTATGTTATGAGATACACCGATCCTACAAATAGGCCGAATTATGTTATGAGATACACCGAGCCTACACATAGACCGGATTACGCCATATTACCCCGAGCCTACACATAGGCCGGATTACGTCATCTTACACCGAGCCCCACAGGCGGGCCGGATTATGCTACATGATTCCACAGTACACCGAGCCCCACAGGCGGGCCGGATTATGCTACATGATTCCACAGTACACCGAGCCCCACAGGCGGGCCGGATTATGCTATATGATTCCACAGTACACCGAGCCCCACAGGCGGGCCGGATTATGCCACATGATTCATCAGTACACCGTGTCCCGCAAATGGGCCGGATTACGTTATCACGTATGGATAATCAAAGTAAGCTCCTAAATAAGAAGTCCCTCCATAAAGGGCCGGATTATGTTATGTAAGAATATGATGTTAATTCTTATTGAAAGAAGGAAAAGAATGATTGATGTACGATTGATTTCATGAGTTAAAATGGCACGGTAGGATCTGATATTTTAATTTTATACTTGCCCTGTCATTCTTTTGTACAGTTATGATCTTGTTTAATGTACTTTATTTTCGTTCCATACTTAGTACTTGTTGTATCGAATTTCTTGTGGGTGCGTTCATGTCCGCAGGTCTAGGTACACAGTTGTGGATTCGCGAGCTTAGGATCCTTGTTCAGCATTTTGAGATGGCTCCAAGTTCTGGAGTTTATCATTATGGCTAGGTATATTCAGTGCACGGGGCCTTGTCGTCATAGTTGTTGTCACCTTCTTAGAGGTCCGTATTCATACGTAATGGACTGGTGTAAGTTGTATTTACATTGTTGTACAACGTAGACCCTTTCAGGTGATTTATATTTATACGGAAGCCTTTCCGGCTTTGCCTTTGTTTTAAAAAAAAATGAGTGCTATTTATCTTCCGCGGTTTATTTATGTTGTATGGGTAGAAGGGTGCCCAGATAGGGGCACCAGTCACGGGCCCGGGATTTGGGGCGTGACAGTGGTATCGAGCGATTAGTCATCTGCATGTCTACGCACTGTATAGTAGAGTCTTGTTTATCGATGTGTTGCGGCACCACATCTATAAACAGGAGGCTATAGTACATTTAGGATTGGTTTCCTTCTTCTCACTCCGAGATCGTGCGATAGAGCCATGTTGTTAGGGTAGTCCATCCCTTTACGTGTTATTTTGATTGCAGATATGAGAAAGGCAACATGACCCGTAAATGATTATATGGACTTCGTATCCAAGTTGGTAAAACTATTATACAGATTGGTATAATGATGATGTGTATCTGCATTTGAGCTTATTTATTTGGGGTCATATGTGTTGCCTAGAATGATTATGAGTTACCATGAGTCAAGTTAAGCCTTAATAATTACTTGGAAGGTGTGAAACTTTATTGAATCCACACCTAGGCTTTATAGATGTACTTATTTGGAATAGTCAAGAGGTAATGAACTGACTAAGATTGTGATAGACTCTTGAAAGATCAGGTTTAATTGACTTATGTACATACCATGTTATTAGATTGTCGTGTTGCGCTTAAGTGAGATGCATGAATAATATTTTATGGAGTAAATATGGTTGTTGTGATTAGACAACATGATATCGAGATTATGATAAACTATATTACCCGTATGAGGGGAGAGATAATGTAAGATTGGGACATGGAATAATCGAGAATCGTGGAATAGTAGCTAACTATTGAGACCTTAGATGAACATTCGAGGACGAATGTTTCTAAGAGGGGAAGGATGTTACACCTCGTAATACTGTGGCTACTAATTGAGAACGTGATTAAGGATTTAAGATTTGAATTTTGGAAGGAAAGAATAATTACATTTTCTTAAGAAACATTTAAAAAATGTGATTTACGAAAGATTATTAACTTGGAGTATAATACGCCTAATTGGATTTATGGACTTAGTATTGGAATATAAGGTGTTGGAATTGATAATATGGGTCCGCCGAGAATTTCACAATTTCATGGGACCTTCAAAAATTATAATATTTTGGACCAATCTGAGGCGACACGTGGCACCCTCCACTTGTCTTGCTAAGATGACGACAAATTAGATATTTTGAGAGGACAAGTGGACATGGGTCCCACTCCACTTGGCTATACATATCCAAGTCTTGCAAGACTTGGATCACTTTACACTTAGACCAAAAAATAAGCTCTCATATTCTCCCCTTTAGCTCCATAATTTCGAAATCCCCTTTGGCTAACTGTTGGTTGTTCCTTAAATGTGGCTTGTTGGTTGATGAATACGGGCCTTGGAAAAGGTGGAAAAGTACGTAGAAACAAAGGAAGTGCTGCCCAATTTTCCGTAGAATTAGAGGGCCATTATTTGGTGTAAGTCCTACACTTGATAGCTTGTAGTTGATAGAAGTGCTATTGTCATTTTAGGTTGAAGTACTACGTGTAGCACATTCTACTTGGCTTGTGGAATAGCCAATAAGGTTGAAGTACATTGGAGCGTATTGCTACTTGTCGTTTGGGTTAGTCGCCAACGAGGTATGTGAACTTCTTCCTTCCTTTGACATGATTATTTGGTAAGTCTATGTGACTAAATTTTAGCGAGTCTATGTGACTTGATTTGGTAAGTCTATGCGACTTAATTCATTTGAAGTAAGTAAGTCGATTTTGGAAATATATGAGTCTTGATTATGAAAGTATGAGTGACTTAGTCAAAATTGTATAAGTTACGTGAAGTACTTTAAAGTTAAAAGATTTGATTTAAAGTTATGAGACTTGATTTCTTTACAAGTTATGAGACTTTATTTTTCAAGATATGAGACTTGATTTCTAAAGTTAAGAGATTTGATTTAAAGTTATGAGACTTGATTTCTTTACAAGTTATGAGACTTTATTTTTCAAGATATGAGACTTGATTTCTAAAGTTAAGAGATTTGATTTAAAGTTATGAGACTTGATTTCTTTACAAGTTATGAGACTTTATTTTTCAAGATATGAAACTTGATTTCTAAAGTTAAAAGATTTGATTTAAAGTTATGAGACTTGATTTCTTTACAAGTTATGAGACTTTATTTTTCAAGATATGAGACTTGATTTCTAAAGTTAAGAGATTTGATTTAAAGTTATGAGACTTGATTTCTTTACAAGTTATGAGACTTTATTTTTCAAGATATGAGACTTGATTTCTAAAGTTAAAAGATTTGATTTAAAGTTATGAGACTTGATTTCTTTACAAGTTATGAGACTTTATATTTCAAGATATGAGACTTCATTTCTAAAGTTAAGAGATTTGATTTAAAGTTATGAGACTTGATTTCTTTACAAGTTATGAGACTTTATTTTTCAAGATATGGGACTTGATTTCTAAAGTTAAGAGATTTGATTTAAAATTATGAGACTTGATTTCTTTACAAGTTATGAGACTTTATTTTTCAAGATATGAGTTACTTGATTTACTTCTAAAGTTAAGAGGCTTGATTTCGAAAGAGTATGTGACTTGTGTTTTAAAAGTATACGTTTATCGATTTACAGAGAAGGAGTTTTATGATTCTTTTTAAGTATGTATGTACGTAGTACTTTTGGGTTTAGTTTCCCCAATGTGATAAGAATAAAAGTGTCTTAAGTTCTCTAAAATGAAAGGTTGTTATAATAGCTTTATGAGAAGTTGTTATAACGACTTAAGAAGAAGTGAAAAGATGGTTTAAAAATGTTATGAGATACACTGAGCCTACAAATAGGCCGGATAATGTTATGAGATACACTGAGCCTACAAATAGGCCGGATTATGTTATGAGATAAACCGATCCTACAAATAGGCCGAATTATGTTATGAGATACACCGAGCCTACACATATACCGGATTACGCCATATTACCCCGAGCCTACACATAGGCCGGATTACGTCATCTTACACCGAGCCCCACAGGCGGGCCGGATTATGCTACATGATTCCACAGTACACCGAGCCTCACAGGCGGGCCGAATTATGCTACATGATTCCACAGTACACCGAGCCCCACAGGCGGGCCGGATTATGCTATATGATTCCACAGTACACCGAGCCCCACAGGCGGGCCGGATTATGCCACATGATTCATCAGTACACCGTGTCCCGCAAATGGGCCGGATTACGTTATCACGTATGGATAATCAAAGTAAGCTCCTAAATAAGAAGTCCCTCCATAAAGGGTCGGATTATGTTATGTAAGAATATGATGTTAATTCTTATTGAAAGAAGGAAAAGAATGATTGATGTACGATTGATTTCATGAGTTAAAATGGCACGGTAGGATCTGATATTTTAATTTTATACTTGCCCTGTCATTCTTTTGTACAGTTATGATCTTGTTTAATGTACTTTATTTTCGTTCCATACTTAGTACTTGTTGTCTCGAATTTCTTAGTGGGCCGCTCATGTCCGCAGTCTAGGTACACGATTGTGGATTCGCGAGCTTAGGATCCTTGTTCAAGATTTTGAGATGGCTCCAAGTTCCTGAGTTTATCATTATGGCTAGGTATATTCTGTGCGGTGGGGCCTTGTCCGTCATAGTTGTTGTCACCTTCTGTAGAGGTCCGTATTCATACGTGGGCCGGATCGGTGTAAGTTGTATTTACATTGTTGTACAACGTAGACCACTTTTCAGTGATTTATATTTATACGAAGCCTTTCCGCTTTGCCTTTGTTTTAAAAAAATGAGTGCTATTTATCTTCCGCGGTTTATTTATGTTGTATGGGTAGAAGGGTGCGAGATAGGGCACGATACGCCCGGATTTGGGCGTGACACGCATGTGTAAATCTGTGTTGTTGATCCTCGCCTAGGATCACTATTCATTGCTGAGAATCTCCTTTATTTGAGGCTTATCCTGGTATTGTCGGTTGTTGTACATTCAGGGTATGGCGGGCCCCGCCGCATTTGTTATTCTTAGAGGTTTGTAGTCACAGGTGGTTTGGGTTGTAAAGAAAAAATGTCTTTGTTTTATTTGTATAGTTTACTAAGGTGGCCTTATCGGCTTTGTTGTTATTTTATGTTTAAGAATATTATCAGTTGTGTATGTTCCGCTGCTATTCTCTGATGTATACCGAAAGGGGTGCCCAGGTAGGGCACCAGTCGCGGGCCCGGGGTCGGGTCGTGACAAAAGTGGTATCAGAGCCGTTAGTCCTCGGAAAGTGTCTAGTAGAGTCTTGATTATCGGTGTGTTGTGCACCACATCTATAATCAGGAGGCTGCAGGACATTTAGGATTTGTTTCCATTCTTCTCACTCTGAGATCGTGCGATAGAGCTGTATGGTTAGGGTCGTCTCTCCCTAACGAGTTATGATTGTTTGCAGCTACGAAAAAGGCAGCAGTGACCCAGAAAAGATTATGTGGATTGCGTATCCAGGTTGGTAATGTTTGTAGTATAGTTCGTATTGGGACATACAACTATACAGATTTATGTATGGGGGTCACATATGTGTTGCCTAGGATGATTTTAGATTACCAGGATTTGGTAAGGACTAAATAAATACCGGGAAGGTATGAACAGTTAAGGAACTCTCATCAAGGTTTTACGTGCTAATTTGAGATAATTAGGTGATGATGAGTTGTGTGAGAATGAAATGGACCCGTAAGAGGTTAATTAAGGGACTTAATGGAAGACTATGTGTTATACCCCGTATTTCCAGAGTACGTACGTGAGGGCGTACGTATAAAAGTTTAAGCCTTAAGTAGGCAAAGGGACGAAATTTGTGCACAACTAGCGAAAAGAATTGTTTTCCGACGAAACGTTTTCGGACCTTGCGAAGGAAAATTACGATGACATTTATATTTTTTATGCGGATTTTTCCGAGAGATGAAATATTTTGGATCAACGAGAGGCGGCATGTCACCCTCAAGTTGGCGGAAATGGTGGCCGAATTCTTTGGCACGTTTTTTCCAGTTTTGTTGCCTAAAACATTTGGTCAATGTTTGCTAGATATTTGTGTGGTAGATGGATAAGGTGGGACCCACACAACACTTGCCCAAATCTACACCCTCCACTTGCTCTCCACTTGCCTTAATCTTGGCCATTGAAAGTCCTATAAATACCTCGAGTTGAAGACTTCTTCATCCACTCCACATTTTCTAAGTCTTGAAAATCCTCTCCCCTTAGTGTAGCTCTCGTCCCAAGAGCTCCTCCCTCGAGAAGGCCCTCCGAAAGTACCTCTTGAGTGTTGCTCGTGAACCCCCTTGGTAGAAAAGTATTCTCCAAGTATTGTTACTATTCCAAAATACCTTGGCCCAAATACCTTGTAGTATTCCAAGGTTACCCCTATACTAAAAGCCCGAATACTACTATACTTCCTTCACCACAAACGAAATCCTAAGGGAAAATCTTCATAATTGGTTGAAGTATTAAGACGAAGTTGTGTAGAACATCTAAGGGTTGTTTGGAGCGGGTTGGAGCGCCCAGAGTAGGAGCTAAACGTTGTTCAGGATCGACATTAAATTTTGGATAATTTTGGGCTTATCGAGGTAAATACTCTTGTCCTTCTATTGTGATTGGAAATTACATACTGTAGTAGTATAGAAATGAGTATAAGATATATAGAAGGACGGTATAAGAGAAGAGAATTGAATTGAAATCACATCAGAAGAATATTAAAGAAGAAGATTGAATCAGACTTACATGGGACGTATCTACAATGAGACTTGTGTAGTTTAATGGGTAGGAAGTCTTTGCCCCGATTTTCCGTAGAATAGAGAACCCTCTGCTTAGAATATTCTACAGAGTATTCTAGACGTTGATAGACGTATATGGCCTTTATAGGTTGAAAGTTCTGTGAGTAGCATGTTCTACTTGAAAGGTGGACAAGGCTAGCCGGGTTATAGCGGTGGAGCGTTTTGCTATTTGTCGATAACCGTCGCGAGGTATGTGATTCTTCCTATCCTCTTGAGCATGATATTTTAAAAGAATATATATAGTACGGTAGACGTACGTGTGTTAACTGAACGTGGTTTTAATGCAATGTCTTCTGACTTGAGTCTAAATAATAAGAATCTTGAAGTATTTCAAAAGAATTAAGAATCGTTTTTGAAAGAAGAGTAATACTTGGTTTTAAAAGCTTGAGAGTTATACTAGCTTTATGGGAAGTTAGGTATAACGACTTAAGAGGGATAAAAGGAACGATTTACTTAATTGTTTATGAACGCCTTATATTGATTTCGGAAATGAGAATAAGTATCGAACAAACCACTGCAGCGCTAATAAAGGGAAATGTATTGACTAATTAAGTATTATTAAAACCAGTAGAAACCTCCATCTGCATAGAAGCTAAGATGAGACAAAATGATATTACATTTCCTAGATCATGGCTGCTTTAATAAGATTGTTATGAACAAGAATAACCTACTCACACATAAGGCGTATGTTTCTCAAATTGTTTTAAAAGAGAATTATATTATTAAGTGATTAAGACTATGAACTACGAAACCTTTCGAAAATAAGAGACTTGAGTATTTGAACTTAGGCAAACTTGAACTTTTGGAAAAGAAGGTTGTTACTTGTCTTTAAAAAGGGAAATTGTTTGGGTTTACTTAAAAAGATAGTCACTCTATTTTTGATACTACGGGTATCGTGTGACTTTTGTGAAAGAAGCGGATCTTTTTAAAGAATTAATGTACGTAGTACCTTGGGGTTAAAACCCGAACTTGTTGACATAAAATAGAAAGTACCTTGTGTGAATAACTTGACTATGTTTGGTTTGTGATAGCCTTGTAATACATTCTTGATTGGTTTGATAAGAAAACATGTTATGATGCTACGTATGTTCGTACCTTGTAACGTTTGTGTAAGAGGTTATTCTTATTGTGCTTATGTTGTTTAACGATAATCCGTTGTGCTAGTATTATATCAATCACCTCTTGACATGATATACCGGGGTTAAGTCGCCCACGCGAGGTACACCTCGTGCGATGCGTGTGACTATGATTCGAGAATACCTCACGGGTCCGGGGCATATGCGAGCTACGAGAGTTCCGAGTTAGTGCGGTCTATGTGGCCATGCGGTCTATATGGCCACGCGGACTACGAGTCGAGGATGATGCCGGGAGTAGCTACCGACGCGGAATACCTCATGCGGGCCTATGTGTGGCCTATGCGAGTCGGGAAGTTCGAGGATTAGACGCGACATTTGATATCTTGGCGAGTGGCGGCTTCGATCATGTGGCGGTCTAGAAAGACCTCGTGATACGATTTATGGATTTGTTGGTACCGTGGGTTTTAGTAGTCGGCTATGCCTTCGCACTTACCAGACGGTTTTATTTTGACACAGGTGGGACCTGGTGTTCATGTGTATTCCTTGGTGCTTTTATATATCATGAACTGCCGGCAGTGAGGAAGAAATTCCACGGGCATGATTGATATTGTGGGCATGAGACCCATGGTTATATTTGAGTGATGACTTTTAGGGCGTGAGTCACGACTTGACATATTCGCTATATCGTGTATCGTAAATTGGTTATCATATATGTATTCTGTTTTATATAGACTATTATGATTTCATTTACGTGATTTTCGCCACATATTTGGTACTGTTGTCTTGACCTCCTTCGGGGCCGCGTTCATGTCGCAGTAGAGGTACACCGATTGTTGATCCTCGCTCTTAGTGGTCAAGCGTTTGGGAAGCTCCGTTTCTCCGGAGGCTTATCAGTGGTATAGTCCCCTGTCGTTGTAGGAACTTACATTCATGGGTATGGCGGGGCCCTGTCCCGCCATTATTGTTATAACATTCTTAGAGGTCTGTAGTACTGTTGTGGGCAGAGTTTGTAAAAGGGATGTAACTGTTCGAATTTAAGTTATATATATATGTCGTAAGACAACTTTTCTCAGATAAACTATTTTACACTTCATATTATTTCATGTCTTGTTTTATATTCCGCTGATTACTCTGATGTATGTCTACTTGGGTGCTCGAGGTAAGGCACCAGTCACGGGCCCGGGTTCGGGTCGTGACAAAAGTGGTATCAGAGCAGTTAATCCTCGGAAAGTGTCTACATACCGTATCTAGTAGAGTCTTGATTATCGGTGTGTTGTGCACCACACCAATAATCATGAGGCTATAGGATATTTAGGATTGGTTTCCATTCTTCTCACTCGAGATCGTGCCTTAGAGTGTGTTATAAGTTGGACCCTCTAACGTATTTCTTTCCCGCACGATTATGCCTCAAGGCAACCTGTGCCCGGAAGAGCAAAGCGTGAGCCGCGAGTAGAGAGCAGAGGTTACGAGGCACATGCCCAATCATCACTGAGGTGGTGCTTCATTCGGGAGTTACACGTCACCAGCCCAGAGTTTAGCCCGTGGCAGGTTCCTACTGCGCCATGAGATTTGAACCTTCGCCCACGACCCGATGGCGAAAGTATGGATTGCGAAGAGACGACCACATTACTAGCTAGGGATGTAGCAACCAGAGAGTATATTATGTACCGATTTATCACGGGTCTTGATGACTATCTAAGAGAGGGTTGTGCAAGAATAGCTCTTCAGTCATGCATGAGCATGGCTCGCATCTGAGCTTATGCGCAGGCCGAGAAACGTAGGATCGACGGTTAACCAAGATCAGCGAAGAGGCCAGACGGCGAGGTCCTTTGGTAACTTTCGAGGCGAACCGCCTCGCAGCATGACCGATATGCATCTCCGCCCGGTCTGAGTGGTCCTCCTGTGGTTCGTGACATTCGGGTATTCCGGAGTTGGTCGAGCTCGTGGCTTCGGTTCACAATATCGTAGGCTCTAGCCACCGGTTCGATTTTTCCTCGGTGTTCGCGATGTGCCAGGCGTCATCCCGGGGAATTTCTTCTCTTTGTTGGTGCTTGTTTTACCTGCGGCCGTCAGGGCCATGTGTCGAAAGGATGTCCTAGTAGGAGGGATGTGTCACGACCCGAACCCGGGCCCGTGACTGGTGCCTTACCCGGGCACCCAAGTAGCCATACATCAGAGTAATCAGCGGAACATAAAGCAATAACATGAAGTATGAAATAATAATATGAGAAAACTTGCCCTTCGGCATATATATAAATCAATTTAAATCCGAACAGTTACATCTTTTTTACAACTCTGCCCACAACAGTACTACAGACCTCTAAGAATGATACGACAACAATGGCGGGACAGGGCCCCGCCATACCCCTGAATGTAAGTACCTACAACGGCGGGGACTATACCTGATAAGCCTCCGGAGAAACGGAGCTTCCCATACGCCGAATGTGACCCTAAGAGCGAGGATCAACATCGGTGTACCTCTACTGCGGCATGAACGCACCCAAGGAGGTCGATAACAGTACCAAGTATGTGAAATCGAAAATACTATAAATGAAATCATAGTAGTCTATATAAAGCAGAGAAATGTATGATAACCAAACTATTCCTGATAAATAAGCGATCATGTCAAGTCGTGACTCACGCCTCAAAGTCATTACTCAAATATAACAATGGGTCTCACGCCCACAACATCAATCATGCCCGTGAATACCTTCCTCACCGCCAAGCGACTATGATATAAAAGCACCAAGGAATACACATGAACACCGTGTCCCACTGTGTCCAAATAAAAATAGACAGGTAAGTACGAAGGCATAGCCGACTACTAACACCTACGACTAACAAGGTCATAAAGCGTGTCATGATATCTGTCTGCAGGCCACATGATCAAAGCTGATCACTCGCAGATCAAATGTGTAGCGTCTAGCCCCGAACTCCCCGCAGCGTAGTGTTATACCGTATTTCCAGAGTATGTACGTAAGGACGTACGTATAATAATTTAAGCCTTAAGGTTTTGGCAAGATTCGAAATTTGGGCACAAGTGCCAAAAGGAGTCATTTTTCGACGAAACGTTTTACTAAACTTGCGAAGGGAAAATTCCGGCTATGTCATTGAGAATTTTTGCAGATTTTTCCGAGAGACGAAACATTTTGGACCAACGGGAGGGTGACATGTGTCACCCTCACATTGGAAGGAAGTGGGCGGCTAAGGGACGAAATAGGGGCACTTTAGTTGGTAGGATATTTTGTGCAAGTTGGTGTGGTAGATGAATAAGGTGCACATGGCTTAATCCTAGCCCTACACTTGCCTAACACTTGGAAGAATCTTGGCCATTGGTTGGCCATTCCTTGACCTATAAATACCCCCTTAGTTGATGAACTTTCTTCATCCAAAAATCATTTTCCAAGTCTTGAAACCTCTCCCCCTTTGTGAGTTAAAATCGTCCAAACCCTCCCCCTTTGAGAAAGGCCTTTGGCCGAGAGCTTCCCCCTCCCCTTTGTAGTGTTCTAGCCGTGGGGTACCCCCCCCTAGCCTAGTTGTTTTCGTGTAATACCCTCTTTGGTGGTATAGAAATACTCTCCTAGTATTGTTATAATGCCCAAATACTCTAGCCCTTATACCTTGTAGTATTCCCAAGGTTACACTTATACAAAGGCCCAGAAAAATACTATTATACCTTCTTTAGCCACTAAACGAAACCCTAAGGAAAATCTTCATTGATAGTTGAAGTATTTAAGTAGAAGTTGGTTAGAACTTCTAAGGGTTGTTTGGAGCGGATTGGAGCACTCGGAGTAGGAACTAAGCGTTGCTCAGGAGCGACTTTAAACTCGGATAATTTTTGGGCTCATCGAGGTAAATACTACTGTCCTTCTATTGTAATTGGAAATTACATACTATGGTGGTATAGAAATGAATATAAGATTCATAGAAGAGAATTGAACTGTAATGGAAGGATATTACAGAATAGACTTGAACTGAAATCACTTCAGAAGAATATAGTAGAAGTTAAAAGATTTTACGTAGATCGTATATACTGATGGTGATAACCTTTATTGGTTGAATGTTCTGCAAGTAGCATGGGCTACTTAGAAGGTGGACCAGGCTAGCCGGGTTATAGCCGTGGAGCGTTTTGCTTATAGTCGATAATCGTCGCGAGGTATGTGATTCTTCCTATACTTTTGAGCATGAAGTATTTTAAAAGAATACATATAGTACGGTAGACGTACGTGTGGCAATGTCTTTTGACTTAAGCCTGAATAATATGTATATATTATATGGTAGATGTACGTGTGCTAACTGAATATAGTTATACGGCAATGTCTTTTGACTTAAGCCTGAATAATAAGAACCTTGAAATGTTTTGAAAGGAATATAGGTATAGTACGGTAGACGTACATGTGTTAACTGAATGTAGTGTTACGGCAATGTCTTTTGACTTAAGCCTGAATAAAAAGAATCTTGAATTATTTCAAAAGAAATAAGAAACCTTTTTTTGAAAGAAGAGTAATACTTGGTTTTGAAAACATAAGAGTTATACCAGCTTTATGAGAAGTTAGGTGTAACGTCTTAAGAGAGATAAAAAGAATGGTTTAATGGTTTAGAAGTTAAGAGACTTATTCTTAAAAGATAAGAGACTTGGCTTAATATGGATGTTTGTGTGAAACCTCATTCGTGAGTAATGAGTACTTGGTTTTTGAAAGGAATAATGTTTTACTAATTCGGAAATCAGAATGTGTATCGACAAACCACTATAGCGTTAATAAAGGAAAATGTATTGAATAATGAAGTATTATTAAAACCAGTAGAAACCTCCTTCTGCAAAGAAACTAAAATGAGACAAAATGATATTACATTTTCTAGATCATGGCTGCTTAATAAGACTGATTATGAACAAGAATAACCTACTCACCTATGGCATATGTTACTCAATTGTTTTAAAAAGAGATTAAGACATTGAACTATGAAACTTTTCTAAAAAGAGACTTGAGTAATTGAAATTAGGCAAACTGGAACTTTAGGGAAAAGAATGGTATTGTGTTGTCTTAAAATGGTTTAAACTTAAAGTGTTATAACAGCTTTATGGGAAGTTGGTTATAACGACTTTATGAAAACAAAAGAAGGGTTTTTATCATTGGTTTTAATATGGAAACTTGGCTTTAAAAAGAGAAGTTGTTTTGGTTTACTTAAAAGATGTAAGTCACTCTATTTTTATACTACGGGTATCGGGTGACTTTTATAAAAGGAATGGATCTCTTTAAAAGGAATTTAACGTACGTAGTACTTTAGGGTTAAAACCCGGACTTTGACATAAAATGAAAGTACTTGGAGTTGTGTATAACTTGCCTATGCTTGTTGTTGTGAAACTTGCCTATGCTTGTTGTTGTGAAACTTGCCTATTCTTGTTGTGATAGCCTTGTTGTGCAAGAATTGTGTTTCTATACTACCGCGTCTCTCGATGGAGGGTCGGTTGATTTGTTGAGAACTTACTTGGACGCTTGCGTTGACGGAGAAATTCCACGCACGCCTCGCTGATAGTGTTACTTTGCTAATCGCTTTGGACATACCGACACGATCGCGTAGCGCGGGTATGCTTCCATTTTGATTGTCGTCTTATTGTTTCCCTTTGGACATACTGACACGATGCGTAGCGCACGGGTATGCTTCCATTTGGAATGCTGCCTTATTGTTTCCCTTTGGACATACTGACACGATGCGTAGCGCACGGGTATGCTTCCATTTGGACTGCTGCCTTATTGTTTCCCTTTGGACATACTGACACGATGCGTAGCGCACGGGTATGCTTCCATTTGGAATGTTGTCTTATTTTTCCCTTGGGACATACTGACACGATGCGTAGCGCACGTATTCCCATTTGGATCGCCTTGTTGTTATCATATCATGCATCGCCGTGAGGAAGGTATTCCACGCATGAGTGATGACTCGGTGGCGTGAGTCCGACTTACATGATCGCTTGTTATCGAATCGTAGTTTGGTTATCATACATGTCTCGCTTTATATAGATCGCTATGATTTCATTTACTGATATGTTATAGTTTCACATACTTGGTACTGTTATCGACTCCTTCGGGCTGCGTTCATGCCGCGGTAGAAGTACATCACTGTCGATCCTCGTTTAGGATCACATTTAGCGTCTTGGGAAGCTCCGTTCCTTCGAGGCTTATCTTTGGTATGTTACCCTAAGTCTGTAGGTCCTTGTACATTCTGGTATGGCGGCCCTGTCCCGTCATAGTTGTTGTATAAATCTTAAGTCTAGTAATGCTGCTGTGTGGTTGTAAGGATTATGATCATTCAAATGTCTGTATATATATATGTCAAAAGGCAATCGTCTTGGTTGGCCTAGTTTATTTCATCATGATCCATGTCTACTTTACATGTTGAAGTTTTTATTTCCGCTGGTTTTCTCTGATGTTGTATCACTAGTGTGCCCGGTAGGCACCATCCACGCCCGTTCGGTCGTGACAAAGTGGTATCGAGCGATTAGTCCTCGGAAAGTGTCTGATCGTGTCTAGTAAGTCTTGATTATCGATGTGTTGTGCACCACATCTATAATCGTGAGGCTATAGGACATTTAGATTGGTTTCCATTCTTCTCATTATGAGATCGTGCCTTGAGCCGTGTGATAAGTTGGACCCTCCGACGTATTCCTTTCCTTTACGATTATGCCTCCGCTGAGCAACCCGCCCGTAAGGGCAAGGCGTGAGGAGATACGAGTAGAGCAATGCGCATCTCTACAGAGACCACATGCACGAGCCTCCATCCCACAGCAGCGTAGGAGATGGGTTACAAGAGATGGCGATTAATGGCCGGGGTTGTGGCGAACTTGAGGATAAGCCGACGCAGCAGCCTCAGCCTAGTAACACCCGTAGTTCAACCCCGGCGCATAGCTGAGACTACGGATTTTCCGAGGTGTAATCCGCCGTAGTTTTATGGGTCGAGGCACGAGGATGATCCGCAGGAGTTCATCCGACAGCTGATGGATCATGAGTGATCAAGGCATCGGAGACCGAGTCGGTGGTCCTAGTTCGCATCGGCCGCGTGATACCGCATGATCGGTTTGATTCGCGAGCTGTCCCGGAGAGAATGCACGCCCGCTATATGGGACGAGTTCTCGAGGCATTTCTTGCACATTTCTTGCCTCACGGATGAGAGGGCTCGGCCGACAGATTTTTGGTGTTCGCGCGCAGGCGACGCAGCGGGAGTACAATGTGGAGTTCGACTCATTGGCCCGGTACGTCCCCGTATTAGTAGCTAGTATGGAGGATCTAGTCTGTCACGACCCATTCCGGGGCCCGTGACTGGTGCCTTACCGGGGCACCCAAGTAGTCATACATCAGAGTAATCAGCGGAAATATAAAGCAAGACATGAAACAGTTTATAAAATAAGACATGCTTAAGTGAGAAAACATCGCCTTCGGCATATATATATAAACATGGTTTAGCGCTACATCCGATATCTTGTACAACATGACTACAGCACTTAAGGAAATATACAACTATGGCGGGACAGGGCCCCGCCATACCCTGACTGTACAAAACTATCTACAACAGGAAGATCATACCAAAAAGTAGAGCCTCCGGAAAGGATGGAGCTCCTGACACCAACGTAGAGATCCTAGGAATGTGGATCTAGCACTGCCCCTTACCTCGCAGATGAACGCAGCCCTCGGCGAGGTCGATAACATTACTAAGTATATGAAAGCGTAAAATACTTAAATGAAACATATCATTTTAAAAGCAGTTTGCAAGTATGTATAAAACAACGAAACCGCATATAGTGCCACATCACAAACAAGAGCAAAGAATAGGTAAATCAGAATGTGTCTTTTCTAGGCCGCGAATGATCAAGCAGGCCAATTGCGTAGTATCACCATGCAAGCCTAATCACGGACTCCGTAGTCCGCGTAGGCCAATCACATAGGCCCGCATAGTATATAACCCCGCGTCGGGTAGCTACTCGGCATCGCCCCGACTCGTCGTCCGCATGGCCACATAGACCGCGTGAGGTATAACCCCGCACACTAACACGGAACTCCCGTAGCTCCGCATAGGTCCCTTGACCCGCATGAGGTATTCTCGAATCATGGTCCCGCATCACTGATTCTACCCCGCATCGGAGGCGCTTAACCCCTGTAATATGTCAAGAGGTGAGTGATGTTACACTAACCTAACAAATTATCGTTAACAACATAAGCACAACAAGAATACTCTTTTACACAAACGTTACAAGACACTAACACACATAGCATCATATCATGTCTACTTATCAAACCATCTTATTATTCTTTTCACAATTCAATATAAGTCCATTATAAACACATAGGCAAACTGTTTCTTTTATCAATCTTAAGTGGTTATACTTAACTTCCCATAAAGCTAGTATAACTCTTAAGCTTCGCTTAAAAACCAATTAGTTCTCTTCTTAAAAATGATTCAAGATTCTTATGAAATGCTTTCGATCTTTATTATTCAGCTTAAGCGGTGAGGCATTGCCGTAAGTATTATTCAAAGCTTAAGCCACAGGCATCGCCGTAAGTATTATTCGTGCTTAAGTCAAAGACATTGCCGTAGTTATTATTCGATTAACACATGTACGCTCACCGTACTATATATATTGTAAAATATCATGCTTTAGGAAGAATCACATACCTTCTCAAATAAAACCACCGCCAAGTTGAATATGTCGCGCAGAGTCACCTATAATAGTCACGACATCTATCAAAGACTACTCAAGGTCATTCTAAACAGAGGGTTCACAATTTACGGAAAGTCGAAACACTTCCCTACCCTGAGCTATATAAGTCTCATGTGAAAATAAATTCTATATAAGCATAGTTCAATTATTTTCTTTTAAACCCTTCTACTGTGATAATCAATTCTATTCTGCAATATTCTTCTAAGTATTATACTTATTCTTATACTACTACAGTATGTGTTCTCTAATTCAAAAGAGGGTTAGGATTAGTTACCTCGGTAAGCCCAATAATATCCTAGATAAAGTCACGCCTGAGCAAGGTTTAGCTCCTGGGTTGTACGCTCCAGAGTCTAAGAAACCTTAGAAGTTCTTCACAACTTCTACTAAGGACTAAGGGATTTGGGCTAGGTATTTTGGGCATTATAACAATACTAGAAGACAACTTTTCTACCAAGGGAGGGGGTAGATTTTTGGCTAGGCTAGGGGCCTCGCCAAACTACTAGGCTGGGGGTATTCGCCGCGGGAGGTGTTGGACAAAAGGCTACAAAGGGAGAGGAGAGGATTTTCAAGACTTGGAAAGATTTGTGGATGAAGAACTCTTCATCTCTGAGGGTATTTATAGGTCAAGAAGTGGCCAACCAATGGCCAAGATTAAGACAAGTGCAAGGCAAGTGTAGGGTGAGGATTAACTAAACACAAATATCCTACCAACTCGACTTGTGCACAAGGCACAAAACGTGCCAATGGTCTTCAATTCGTCAATGGGCGATTTCAAGTCCACAATTGGAGGTGCCAAGTGTCGCCTCCCGTTGGTCCAAAATGTTTCGCCTCTCGGAAAAATCCGCAAAAATTAGAAATGGCATAGCGGAATTTACCCTACGAAAGTCGTGGAAACGCTTCGTCGGAAAACTATTCGTTTTGTGAGTTGTGCCCAAAAAAACGTTTTGCCTAAACTTTAAGGCTAGACTTTTGTAACGTATTCCCTACGCATCTACTCGGAAATACGGGTATAACATTCTCCTCCTTAGAAACATTCGTCCCGAATGTTCCTTCCCAAGACAGTTAACGATAAGATTCTTCATAACTAAAACAGTTGCAAATGCCACACACGGCCACAGAACAACACTTAGGCAGAAACGATAACGAAATTTACTAGTAGGAAAGTGAATTACCTGGAGGTGTGGGGAATAGGTGAGGATACTTCTGCCTCATGTCCTCCTCGCTTCCCACGCCATCTCCTCCTCGAGCTCGCTCCGCCACAAGACTTTGACGGAAGCCACGCCCTTGGTCCGCAGACGCCTAACTCGACGATCGACTATCGCCATGGGAACTCCTCATACGATAACCCTCGATCACCGACATCGTCAATCGGTGTACCCTAGATGGATCCCCGATACATCTCTCAAAGATAGATACGTGAAAACCGGATGCACCGCCTCCGGTCGGACGGCAGATCAACTCATAGGCAACCTTGCCTACCTTGCGGACAACTAAACGCCCAATGTACTGGCAACGAGTTTCCTTCTTCCCGAATCTCATCACACCCTTCATGGGTGACACCTTAGGAAAACCCAATCATGAACCTCGAACTCAAGATGCCGACGACGATGATCTGATACGACTTACGGCCGACTCGAAATATCAATAGCCGCCTCGGATAAGCTTCACCTTATCCATCGCTCACTGTACCAAATCTGGTCCCACTAGCTGCACCTCGCCCACATCGAACCAACCTATAGGCGATCTGCACTTCCTCCCATACAAGGCCTCATAAGGCGCCATCTGAATACTGGAGTGGTAGCTATTATTATACGCGAACTCAACTAGAGGAAAATGATCCTCCCAGCTACCATCGGTCAATAACACAGCTCGCAGATATCCTCAAGAGTCGGATAGTGCGCTCTGCTCGTCCGTCACTCGTGGATGAAATGCAGACTTCGAGCTCACTCGCCACTAAACCCTCTGGAAGGACCTCCGGTTAGCCGTAACTGGGCTCCCTGTCAATATGATCGGTAGGGACTCCATGCACCGACGATCTCTGATGTAAAGTCAGCATAATCCTCGTAAAAAGTCGCCCCGACGGAAGAAAGTGGCTGATTTCGCCACCGTCGATGATAACCCATATAGAATCATGTCTCCTCCGAGTGCGAGGTAATCCTGTGATGAAGTCCATGTTGATTACCTCCCACTTCCAGGACGGGATCTCAATCGTCAGAATAAAACCACTGTGCCTCCGTGCTCTACCTTCACCTGCTGACAACACGGGCACTTAACTCTTATCCTTGGTCTGACTTAAAATCTTATTGCCAGAGAAAGCCTTATATACCTAAGGTCTCGGCAGTAATCAATATTCTTAGGCTCGCAATTTCCATACTCCAAGCCTACCTTACCAGTCCCCCAATAAACGGGTACAAAAACTGCTCATAAAACCAAAACCATGTTGTCTCCATCACAACACCCATTACTCACTCTATGCGGACCTCATCCGTACAATTCTCTTAAGCCTACTACGCAGCTTAATCTATTAACATGACATTCCGTTAGGTTCCTTAACATGGCTTCTTAAGGGTTCACTACCCTATCGGACACCATCCTGTCCCAATTATCTCAAATAAAACATAAGATCTTGGCGAGAATTCATTAACTATTCCATACCTTCCCGGTATCTAGTTAGTCTTTACCAATTCCTGGTAATCTAAAATCATTCTAGGCAACACGCGTTTGACCCTCGTACATAACTCCGTATAGATATATGTCACAATACCAACTATACTAATATCATTACCAACCTGGATACGCAATCCACTTAGTCCTTTCGGGTCATCGCTTCCTCGTATTGCAATCAACATAACTTCGTTAGAGAGACGACCTAACAACACAAATTTCTATCGCACGATCTCAGAGTGAGAAGGATGGAAATCAATCCTAAATGTCCTGCAGCCTCTTGATTATAGATGTGGTGCACAACACATCGATAATCAAGACTCTACTAGACACGGTCTGTAGACACTTTCCGAGGACTAACTGCTCTGATACCACTTTTGTCACGACCCCAAGCCGCGATCGGTGCCCTACCCGCACCCTGTTCGTGCATACGTCGAGAATAGCAATGAACATACATGAAACTTTTAAAATAAAATAACGAAAAATAAACCACAAAGCCGATAAGGCTACCTTCCCGACACATATACATATATAACAACAAAGAACATCCCTTTCTTTTACAAACCGACCCACAACATGTGACTACAGCACTCTAGGAATTACAATCACAAGCGGACAGGCTCCGCCATACCTCGAATGTACATAAGTCTACCACATCGTGAAACTGCACTAAAAGATAAGCCTCCGAGTGAAAGCGAGCTTCTTTCCAAAATCGAGCAGAGATCCTAAAAGCAAGGATCACCAACATGTGTACCTAACACTGCGGGCATGAACGCACTTCAAGTGGTCGCATAACAAAAATTTAATATGGAACAGAAATAAAATGCAATAACCAAATCATATCTGTATAAAAGAATGTCCTTTTAACTCCTGAAACCAATCATATATTAACTGTTCCTTTCCTTCTTTCGATAAGATTTAACAACATATTCTTACATACTTAAGAGTTTAATCGATCTTTTCACATAACTTACATATCTTACATAACATAATCCGCCCATTTGCGGGACACGGTATCTTGATGAATCATGTGACATAATCCGGCCTGCCTGTGGGGCTCGGTGTACTGTGGAATCATATAACATAATCCGGCCCGCCTGTGGGGCTCGGTGTACTGTGGAATCATATAACATAATCCGGCCCGCCTGTGGGGCTCGGTGTACTGTGGAATCATATAACATAATCCGGCCCGCCTGTGGGGCTCGGTGTACTGTGGAATCATATAACATAATCCGGCCCGCCTGTGGGGCTCGGTGTACTGTGGAATCATGTAGCATAATCCGGCCCGCCTGTGGAGCTCGGTGTAAGATGACATAACCCGGCCTATGTGTAGGCTCGGGGTAATATGGCGTAATCCGGCCTATGTGTAGGCTCGGTGTATCTCATAACGTAATCCGGCCTATTTGTAGGCTCGGTGTATTTCATAACGTAATCCGGCCTATTCGTAGGCTCGGTGTATTTCATAACGTAATCCGGCCTATTTGTAGGCTCGGTGTATTTCATAACGTAATCCGGCCTATTCGTAGGCTCGGTGTGATTTTCCTTACATAACATTTTCAAACCATCTTTTCACTTCTTCTTAAGTCGTCATAACAACTTCCCATAAAGCTATTATAACAACCTTTCATTTTAGAGAACTTAAGACACTTTTATTCTTACAACATTAGGAAAACTAGATCCAAAAATACTACGTACATACATACTTAAAAAGAATCATAGAACTCCTTTCTTTTTAAAGCTCAAGTCACATACTCTTTTGGAAGCCATCTTCTTATCTTTTGAAATAAATTAAGAAGCCATACTTTGTAAAATTAAGTCATTTCCACTTATAAAATCAAGGCTTATAGCCTTAACACCTCGTAGCATACACTCTTTCAAATCATGTCGCTTATACTTTAGAAATCAAGTCTCATAGCTTGAAAAATAAAGTTTCATAATCCTTTAAAGAAAATCAAAGTTCATAGTCTTAAAACTTCATAACATACATTCTTTAAAGTCCGCTTACTTATACTTGTAAAATCATGTCATCTACACTTTTAAAACCAATCCCCTTTTCACATATAAATTCAAGTCATTTTCAAACATAAAAATCAACTTACATACTTACTTTAAATAAATCAAGATACATAGCCCTTAAATCAAATCTCATAATTTCCTAACCATCATTACCAACGTCTCCCATAAGACCTAGTAAGGACTTAGGACAATTTAAACATACTCTTAACTTAGATTCAACAATGTAAATACTTCTTAACTTCTAAGAGTAGAAGGAATCTTGAAATACTATCACATGGATATTTCATACGTAGGATCATGCCAAAGAAAGTAGAGGTTCACATACCTCGCGACGATTGTCGACAAGTAGCAAAATGCTCCAAAGTACTTCAACCTTGAGCTATTCCATTCTTCAAGTAGGATACGCTAGACTTAGTACTTCAACCTATCATGGTCACAATACGTCCATTAACCTCTTACTTTAAACGTAGAATATCCTAAGTGCCAAGTCACTAAATTCTACGGAAAATCGGACAGCACCTCCTTTGTTTTTACTAACTTTGCCACCTTTTTCAAGGCCGAATACAATAACCAAACAGCCCCAATTGGCTCACACAATCTATAAGGTAGTACAATACAAATAAATAACCATACAGCCCCAATTGGCTCACCACAATATAGACGGTAGTCCAATACAAATGACTAACAAACTACTAGTCCAATTTTCGGCCATAATGAATACAACAATACCAATTCTTATCCAATTTCCATTTCAATCCAAATTGGTAGCCTCACATGATATCAAGTCGCATTTGATTAAAACAACCATAATCTATAAGTCAATTACATGCGACGATTCTAACAACGATTAAATTGTAATCCAACTTAATCATGGCTTACATGTCATTTCGAGTTAGGCTACTACAATCCATAATACTTATAAAACTTCAACACATATACTTCATGCTAGTAAAATGTAAGGCTAACAACAAATACATAATCTTGTAACACTTAAAGAGAACAAGATTATACCTCCACGAATCTCAATCTAACTTCCAACCAAGTCGCTCCTTAGTAGTTTAGAACCTCTTCAAGACACTTCAATCCGCTTGTTGAGACCCTTAGAACAACACCAACAACTTTCCTTCAACTTCCAATCCAAAACCTAGAAAGACCATTAGGTTTTTACTTTGCGACTAACCCGAAAACTATCTTTTTCTGGAATTTTTCTATTGAGATACAGTTACATAACACTCATGAACCTTGGGTTAAAGTTTGGAGCTTAAAGAACAATCAACGAAAATTTTCCTCCTTGAGCTCACTAAAGCCGAGAGCTTCCCCCCCTTCTCTAAGTGTTGTAATATTTTTCTAAGTGTTTTGACAAAGTCTTGCTACTACTACTAGTATTATAAAGGGACATGGAGGGTCAAGATTCATACAAATGTGAGGCTTGGATGAGGTCTTAACAAATATCAAGACTAAAGTGGACCCATTGACTTGGTCAATATTGTCAAGCTCACTACATGGCAAGACTTGTTCATCCAAGACTTATGGTAAATGACCATTAGGGACATGCCCAATTCGACTAAGGCATACTAAGGGGGTGACACGTGTCGCCTCCCATTCGCCATAATAATTCATTTTTCCGACAATTCCCAAAATTTCCGATAAATTTTTACAAGTCTCAATTCTTAACACTTGTGAGTTCTTACGTGCGCTCTTAAAACACGCCCCGTACACACGGTGTAACATTCTTCCCCAGAAACATTCGCCTCGAATGTTCTTTCGGAGTCAAACTTAAAATTACCGACATAGTTTCCTGTCACAATCCCGACATACCAACAATGTCACACATGTCCCTAATACCTCGCACACGGATAACTGTCCATCACTAGCCCAAAAGAGATTACCTTTTCGTACTTCCAACTCCTTCTAACATACATACATAACTTCCATATCAATTTTGGCCTCAAATCTTTGGAGTCATTCTATAAAACAATATACGGCCATTTCCGGCTTTCACGGCCTGGTTCCGGTGGAACGTGTCCACGAACCCGTAAAACAACTAACTAGACTTTGGCCTTGCGCCCTCGTGACCCTGTCACGTAGAGGAACTACTACCAACTGATCCCACTCCATTCCAGGCCATGGGGAGACCCGCAACAGGTCCTCCACCCGACTCAGCGTCGCACTTAACTCTTATCCTTGGTCTGACTTAAAATCTTATTGCCAGAGAAAGCCTTATATACCTAAGGTCTCGGCAGTAATCAATATTCTTAGGCTCGCAATTTCCATGCTCCAAGCCTACCTTACCAGTCCCCCAATAAACGGGTACAAAAACATCTCATAAAACCAAAACCATGTTGTCTCCATCACAACACCCATTACTCACTCTATGCGGACCTCATCCGTACAATTCTCTTAAGCCTACTACGCAGCTTAATCTATTAACATGACATTCCGTTAGGTTCCTTAACATGGCTTCTTAAGGGTTCACTACCCCTATCAGAAAGCTCATCCTTTCCCAATTATCTCAAATAAAACATAAGATCTTGGCGAATTCATTAACTATTCCATACCTTCCCGGTATCTAGTTAGTCTTTACCAATTCCTGGTAATCTAAAATCATTCTAGGCAACACGCGTCTGACCCTCGTACATAACTCCGTATAGATATATGTCACAATACCAACTATACTAATATCATTACCAACCTGGATACGCAATCCACTTAGTCCTTCCTGGGTCACTGCTGCCTTTCTCGTAGCTGCAATCAACATAACTCGTTAGGGAGAGACGACCCTAACAACACAGCTCTATCGCACGATCTCGGAGAAGGATGGAAATCAATCCTAAATGTGCGACCTCTTGATTATAGATGTGGTGCAACACACCGATAATCAAGATTCTACTAGACACGCCTGTAGACACTTTCCGAGGACTAATCGCTCGATACCACTTTTGTCACGACCACCGGGCTCGCGATCGTGCCCTACCGCACCTGCCTGCATACGTCGAGAATAGCGGATGAACATACATGAAACTTTTAAAATAAAATAACGAGAAAATAAACCACAAAGCTAGCCGATAAGGCTACCTTCCGACACATATACATATACATAACAAAGATTACATCCCTTTCTTTTTACAAACCGACCCACAACATGTGACTACGCACTTAGAATTACAATCATGCGGGACAGGGCCCCGCCATACCCCTGAATGTACATAAGTCTACCACATCAGGGAAACCGTACCAAAAGATAAGCCTCCGGAGTGAAAGGAGCTTCTTTCCAAAACTGAACAGAGATCCTAAAAGCAAGGATCACCAACATGTGTACCTAACACCTGCGGGCATGAACGCAGCCCCCCGAAGGGGGTCAGTACAACAGGTACCGAATATGGAACAGAAATAAAATGCAATAACCAAATCATATCTGTATAAAAGAATGTCCTTTTAACTCCTGAAACCAATCATATATTAACCGTTCCTTTCCTTCTTTCGATAAGATTTAACAACATATTCTTACATACTTAAGAGTTTAATCCAGTCTTTTTCACATAACTTACATATCTTACATAACATAATCCGGCCCATTTGCGGGACACGGTGTACTGATGAATCATGTGACATAATCCGGCCCGCCTGTGGGGCTCGGTGTACTGTGGAATCATATAACATAATCCGGCCCGCTTTGGGGCTCGTGTCTTGTGAATGATATAACATAATCCGGCCCGAGTGTGGGTCTCGGTGTACTGTTGAATCATATAACATAATCCGGCCCGCCTGTGGGGCTCGGTGTACTGTGGAATCATATAACATAATCCGGCCCGCCTGTGGGGCTCGGTGTACTGTGGAATCATGTAGCATAATCCGGCCCGCCTGTGGAGCTCGGTGTAAGATGACATAACCGCTTCTATGTGTAGGCTCGGGGTAATATGGCGTAATCCGCCTATGTGTAGGCTCGGTGTATCTCATAACGTAATCCGCCTATTTGTAGGCTCGGTGTATTTCATAACGTAATCCGCCTATTCGTAGGCTCGGTGTATTCATTTCATAACGTAATCCGCCTATTCGTAGGCTCCTGGTGTGATTTTCCTTACATAACATTTTCAAACCATCTTTTCACTTCTTCTTAAGTCGTCATAACAACTTCCCATAAAGCTATTATAACAACCTTTCATTTTAGAGAACTTAAGACACTTTTATTCTTACAACATTAGGAAAACTAGATCCAAAATACTACGTACATACATACTTAAAAAGAATCATAGAACTCCTTTCTTTTTAAAGCTCAAGTCACATACTCTTTTGGAAGCCATCTTCTTATCTTTTGAAATAAATTAAGAAGCCATACTTTGTAAAATTAAGTCATTTCCACTTATAAAATCAAGGCTTATAGCCTTAACACCTCGTAGCATACACTCTTTCAAATCATGTCGCTTATACTTTAGAAATCAAGTCTCATAGCTTGAAAAATAAAGTTTCATAATCCTTTAAAGAAAATCAAAGTTCATAGTCTTAAAACTTCATAACATACATTCTTTAAAGTCCGCTTACTTATACTTGTAAAATCATGTCATCTACACTTTTAAAACCAATCCCCTTTTCACATATAAATTCAAGTCATTTTCAAACATAAAAATCAACTTACATACTTACTTTAAATAAATCAAGATACATAGCCCTTAAATCAAATCTCATAATTTCCTAACCATCATTACTAACGCCTCCCATAAGACCTAGTAAGGACTTAGGACAATTTAAACATACTCTTAACTTAGATTCAACAATGTAAATACTTCTTAACTTCTAAGAGTAGAAGGAATCTTGAAATACTATCACATGGATATTTCATACGTAGGATCATGCCAAAGAAAGTAGAGGTTCACATACCTCGCGACGATTGTCGACAAGTAGCAAAATGCTCCAAAGTACTTCAACCTTGAGCTATTCCATTCTTCAAGTAGGATACGCTAGACTTAGTACTTCAACCTATCATGGTCACAATACGTCCATTAACCTCTTACTTTAAACGTAGAATATCCTAAGTGCCAAGTCACTAAATTCTACGGAAAATCGGACAACACCTCCTTTGTTTTTACTAACTTTGCCACCTTCTCAAGGCCGAATACAATAACCAAACAGCCCCAATTGGCTCACACAATCTATAAGGTAGTACAATACAAATAAATAACCATACAGCCCCAATTGGCTCACCACAATATAGACGGTAGTCCAATACAAATGACTAACAAACTACTAGTCCAATTTTCGGCCATAATGAATACAACAATACCAATTCTTATCCAATTTCCATTTCAATCCAAATTGGTAGCCTCACATGATATCAAGTCGCATTTGATTAAAACAACCATAATCTATAAGTCAATTACATGCGACGATTCTAACAACGATTAAATTGTAATCCAACTTAATCATGGCTTACATGTCATTTCGGATTTAGGCTACTACAATCCATAATACTTATAAAACTTCAACACATATACTTCATGCTAGTAAAATGTAAGGCTAACAACAAATACATAATCTTGTAACACTTAAAGAGAACAAGATTATACCTCCACGAATCTCAATCTAACTTCCAACCAAGTCGCTCCTTAGTAGTTTAGAACCTCTTCAAGACACTTCAATCCGCTTTGAGACCCTTAGAACAACACCAACAACTTTCCTTCAACTTCCAATCCAAAACCTAGAAAGACCATTAGGTTTTTACTTTGCGACTAACAAAACTATCTTTTTCCGTAATTTTTGTATTGAGATACACTTACTTAACACTCATGAACGTTGGGTTAAATTTTGGAGATTAAATAACAATCAACGAAAATTTTCCTCCTTGAGATCACTAAAGCCGAGAGCTTCCCTTCTCTAAGTGTTGTAATATTTTCTCAGTGTTTTGACAAAGTCTTGCTACTACTACTAGTATTATAAAGGGACATGGAGGGTCAAGATTCATACAAATGTGAGGCTTGGATGAGGTCTTAACAAATATCAAGACTAAAGTGGACCCATTGACTTGGTCAATATTGTCAAGCTCACTACATGGCAAGACTTGTTCATCCAAGACTTATGGTAAATGACCATTAGGACATGCCCAATTCGACTAAGGCATACTAAGGGGGTGACACGTGTCGCCTCCCATTCGTCATAATAATTCATTTTTCCGACAATTCCCAAAATTTCCGATAAATTTTTACAAGTCTCAATTCTTAACACTTGTGAGTTCTTACGTGCGTTCTTAAACACGCCCCATACACGGGGTGTAACAGTACATCTTGGTCGACCACGATGGATGAAGTAACGCTACCGTGTGCTTCCCAAGAACACTGCCAAGTCCAAACATCTCGAACACACACCGCCTCAAACCTTAGCACCCGTCCGGCTACCTCAAAGGACCCTTGCCTCACGAAGAGTATCACGATATCGAATCAAAGCCGGATCCTCGAATCGCTGCCTCTTCACCTCCTCAACGATGGAAGACTCGGCAACCTCACGAACTCTAACCCCATCGCTATCGGAATCAATCAAACGGACACCAAGGCTCGCTAATCGATGCAAATCACGAACCAGTCCCTCCTCTCTAGCTGCACATCCGATAGGCTCCCATCGACCTACGACTAAGAGCATCCGCCTAACATTGGCCTTCCCGGGTGGTACAGATATCAACATCGTAATCCTTAAGCAACTCTAACCACCGCCTCTATCGTAAGTTCAGCTCCTCTGTGAAGATATACCGATGCTCTTGTGGTCCGTAAAAATATCCACGTGAACCCCATACAAATAGTGCCTCCAGATCTTCGGCGTGAATCACACCCAACTCCAAATCATGGGTGGGGTAGTTCTCGTGTTTCTTCACCGCGGGATGCATATGCTATAACCCCGCCATCCGCATCAACACACATCCCAACCCGATGCCCGACGATCACAATACACGACATAACCATCCGACCCTCCGGAAGAGTAAGAACGGGAGGTCGTCGGTCTCTTTCAAAGAATCGAAACCCCGCCACAAGCATCACCATCAAACTTGCGCTTCCGAGTCACCTAGTCAATGGTGCAAAGATAGAAGCAAACTTCTCCACGAACCACGATAATATCCTGCAAGGCCCGAAAATCGCGAACCTCTGCCGGAGTAGTAGGTCAGGCAAGTCCTCGACTACCGATCTTGGCCGTATCCACTGAATGCCATCACCCGACAATATGCCCAAGAAACGCCATCAAGTCAACCAAAACTCACATTTGGAAAACTTGGCGTACAAGCTGGTCTGAGAATCACGGCCAGATCCTCAAATGCTCCGCATGCTCGCCTCGAGCGAGAATAAACCAAGATATCATCAATGAACACTATCACAAACGTGTCCAAAATGGTTTGAACACTCGGTTCATCAAATCCATGAATACCGCCGAGCATTGGTCAACACAAAAGACATGACTGAACTCATAATGCGTCACGGGTCTGAATGCGATCCTAGGGACATCCACCTCTCGACTCGCACTTGATGATAGCCCGATCGCGGTCAATCTTGGAGAAACATCTCGCACCTCGCAATCGTCGAACAAATCATCAATCCCGGAAGGGGTATCGTTCTTAATGGTCACCTTGTTCACCGCTGTAATCAACACACATGCGCAGCTGTCCGCCCTTCTTCTTCACGAACAATACGGCGCTCCCGGGAGAAACACTAGGCTGATGAAGCCGCTTCTCCAAGAAATCTCTAAGCTGATCCTTCAACTCTCTCAACTCGTCAGGTGCAATTCTGTATGTAGGGATGGAAATAGGCATAGTATCTGTTAACACATCTATACAAAACTCGATCTCCTCTCGGGAGGATACCCGGAGGTCATCCGAAACACGTCCGGGAACTCGCTGACTCTGGAATCGATCAAAATCTGGTACCGCAGCCTTCAATCAAACACCCGAACGAGATGGTAGATATACCCTTCGCACCATCTTCCTAGCCTCGAGGTAGGAAATAAACCTACCTCTCGGCGATACCGTGCTCTCCCACTCAACAACCGGCTCCTCAGAAACTGGAACCGTACTACTCTCTCTGCAGCTACATTGGCGTAGCAGAAGCTAGCCAATCCATCCCCATGATCACGTCGAAGTCAATCATCTCCAACTCTATCAAGTCGGCCAGTGGTCCGACGGCGTAAATGGTCACAGACAAGCTCTATATACCGCCGAGCTACCACCGAATCACCCACGCGTAGCTACCTCGAAAAGGGTCTATGGACTCGTGCTCTATCCCTATCCTACTAGCAACAAGGGAGATATATAGGGCCAGTAGAACCGGATCTATCAAGGCATAAACATCAAACCCGAATCGATAAGGTACATGGCGACATCGGTGAGGCCTCCCGATCTGTCGGTGGACAAAGCATAAATGCGCTCGAGGACGCTAGAATCGGACCAGCGCCACGACCTGCGCGACCTGCCGGTCCACGAGTACCTTGCCTCCAGGCGAGTAAGCTGTCGGGGATGAAGAAGACGACGAAAGAACCTATAGGTGACCTACCATCAAGATCGCCCTTGGTCGGACGGTTCCTCGCGTAGTGACCTGCTGGCCACAATCAAACAAACTCCGTACCACAACTCCCGGTGGGATCTACCGCGACGGCCACGGCGAGGTGGTCGTCGGCGAACCTCTGCTGCTCGGATGTCAAGTCCCGGGCCCTGATGCGCCTCGAATATCTCCGGTCTTGAGGGCGGTGCGCGAGTGCTCGAGCTGGCGTGGTGCAAATCTAGGCTGCCGAGGCCGCCACCACGATAGCCACCAAACGACTTCGCTGTCCCGGTCTTCTCGCCTGTCACAACGGCGATCTCTCGCTCACATCCAAGAGCATGAGCTGCATGCGGGTAATGTCCATACGGTGGAGAGAAACACCCGCATTACTTCGGCCATATAGTCATCTAGCGGTGACGTAGCGGTGCACCCTATCCTCCATAATCGCTACTAATCTTTGGGACATATCGAGCCAATGAATCAAACTCGATATTGTACTCCCCGACAAGGCCCTCTCTGCCTCAGCAGTAAAAATCTATCAGCCCGCGCCCTCCTCATCTGTGGAGGCAAGAAGTGAGTGAGGAAAGCCTCTGAGAACTCATCCCAAGTAGCTGGGGACGCGTGCTCTCCCCGGGATAACTCCCATGAATCAAACCAATCGACTGCGGTATCACGCAGCCGATGCGAACCAAAGGTCACAGACTCTGTCTCCGAGGCCTTGATCACCCTCATGATCCTCTGTAGCTGACGGATGAACTCCTGCGGATCATCCTCCGGCCTCGACCCGTAAAACTCTGGCGGGCTACAACTCAAGAAATCTCGTAGTCTCAAACTATCTGCCCTCGGGTGCACCACGGGTGCGACTGGAGCTGGAGCTGGAACTGGAACTGCCGCATCCAGCCTCTCCTCGTATCGGGCCACAACTTTAGCCAATAGCTGGGCCATCTCCTTGTACCCTAACTCCTCCGCCCCAGGCTGTGGGACAGGAGGTGTGGGTACTGTGGTCTCTGCTGGGGCTGGCGGCGTCATAGAACTCGCCGTCTCTGGTATAGACTGGGCCTGAGCCCTCGTGACTCTGGGTGTCCTGCTAGCGACTCCTCTGCCTTGCCCATTCAGGCGGGTTACCTTACGTGGAGGCATAATCATACAGAAAGGAATACGTTAGAGGTCCAACCTATAACACGGCTCTAAAGCACGATCTCGTAATGAGAAGAATGGAAACCAATCCTAAATATCCTATAGCCTCTCGATTATTGGTGTGGTGCACACACCGATAATCAAGACTTACTAGATACGGTCTGTAGACACTTTTCGAGGATTAATCGCTCGATACCACTTTTGTCACGACCCATTCGGGGCGTGGTCGTGCTCACCGGCACCCAGTAGTCATACATCGAGTAATCGGCGGAAATATAAAGCAAGACATGAAACAGTTTATAAAATAAGACACGCTTTAAGTGAGAAAACATCGCCTTTCGGATATATATATAAACATGGTTTAGCGATTACATCCGAAATCGTACAACATGACTCTGCACTTCTGAAATATATAACTATGGCGGGACAGGGCCCCATACCATCAGTACAAAACTATCTACAATGGAGATCATACCTAAAAGTAGAGCCTCCGAAAGGATGGAGCTCACACCAACGTAGAGATCCTAGGAATGTGGATCTAGCACTGCTTTGCCCTTACTGCGGCATGAACGCAGCCCCAAGGAGGTCGATAACAGTACTAAGTATATGAAGCGTAAAATACTTAAATGAAACATATCATTTTAAAAATAGTTTTGCAAGTATGTATAAAACAACGAGAAACCGCATAGTGCTACATCACAAACAAGAGCAATAGGTAAACAGTATGTGTCTTTTATAGGTCGCGAATGATCGGCAGGCCAATTGCGTAGTATCACCATGCAAGCCTAATCCTGGACTCCCGTAGTCCGCATAGGCCAATCACATAGGCCCGCATAGGGTATATAACCCCGCATCGAGGGTAGCTACTCCTCGGCATCGTCCTGGACTCGTCGTCCGCATGGCCACATAGACCGCATGAGGTATAACCCGCACACTAACTGGAACTCCGTAGCTCGCATAGGTCCCTTGGACCCGCATGAGGTATTCTCGAATCATGGTCCTGCATCACCGAGTCTACCCTGCATCGGAGGGCAGCTTAACCCCCGGTAATATGTCAAGAGGTGAGTGATGTTACACTAACCTAACAGCTTATCGTTAACAACATAAGCACAACAAGAATACTCTTTTACACAAACGTTACAAGACACTAACACACATAGCATCATATCATGTCTACTTATCAAACCATCTTATTATTCTTTTCACAATTCAATATAAGTCTGTTATAAACACATAGGCAAACTGTTTCTTTTATCAATCTTAAGTGGTTATACTTAACTTCCCATAAAGCTAGTATAACTCTTAAGCTTCTGTTTAAAAACCAATTAGTTCTCTTCTGTTAAAAATGATTCAGTATTCTTATGAAATGCTTTCAGATCTTTATTATTCGGGCTTAAGCGTGAGGCATTCTGTAAGTATTATTCGAGCTTAAGCGTGAGGCATTGCCGTAAGTATTATTCAGCTTAAGTCAAAGACATTGCCGTAGTTATTATTCGATTAACACATGTACGCTTCACCGTACTATATATATTGTAAAATATCATGCTTTAGGAAGAATCACATACCTTCTCAAATAAACCACCGCCAAGTCAATATGTCGCAGAGTCACCTATAATAGTCACGCACATCTATCAAACACTACTCAAGGTCATTCTAAACAGAGGTTCACAATTCTACGGAAAGTCGGGCAACACTTCCTACCCGTGAGCTATATAAGTCTCTGTGAAAGCAATTCTATATAAGCATAGTTCAATTATTCTTCTTTTAAACCCTTCTACTGATAACAGTTCAATTCTATTCTGCAATATTCTTCTAAGTATTATACTTATTCTTATACTACTACAGTATGTATTCTCTAATTCAAAAGAGGGTTAGGATTAGTTACCTCGGTAAGCCCAATAATATCCTAGATAAAGTCGCGCCTGAGCAAGGTTTAGCTCCTAGGTTGTACGCTCCGGTAGCTCCAAGAAACCTTAGAAGTTCTTCACAACTTCTACTAAGGACTAAGGGATTTGGGCTAGGGTATTTTGGGCATTATAACAATACTAGAAGACAACTTTTCTACCAAGGGAGGGGGGGTAGATTTTTGGCTAGGCTAGGGGGGCCTCGGCCAAACTACTAGGCTAGAGGGGTATTCGCCAAGGGAGGGGTGTTGGACGAAAAGGCTACAAAGGGAGAGGAGAGGATTTTCAAGACTTGGAAAGATTTGTGGATGAAGAACTCTTCATCTCTAAGGGGGTATTTATAGGTCAAGAAGTGGCCAACCAATGGCCAAGATTAAGACAAGTGCAAGGCAAGTGTAGGGTGAGGATTAACTAAACACAAATATCCTACCAACTCCTTGACTTGTGCACAAGGCACAAAAAACGTGCCAATGGTCTTCAATTCGTCCACTGGACGCTTGGAAGTCCACACAGTGGAGGGTGCCAAGTGTCGCCCTCCCGTGGGTCCAAAATGTTTCGTCTCTAAAAATCCATAAAAATTAGAAATGGCATAGCCGGAATTTACCCTACGAAGCCGTGGAAAGCGTTTAGTCGGAAAACTATTCGTTTTGTGAGTTGTGCCCAAAAAACGTTTTGCCTAAACTTTAAGGCTAGACTTTTTGCGTATTCCCCACGCATCTACTCGAAATACGAGGGTATAACATAGTCCACCGATATGTTCTGAGGCTCGATGATTACCTAGCAGAGAGTTGTTGGTGTAGCTCTTCATGGGCATGGACATTGCCCGCATGCAGCTTATGCACTTGGAGGTGAGGCGGAGAAATCGACGGAATGACCAAAGTCGCGAGAGGGCGAAGCTGCAGGTCCTTTGGTGATTTTCGAGGCGGACCGCCTCGAAGAGACTAGTTATGCGCCTCCGCCCGATCTGAGTGGTCCTCTACAATCTTGAGCGTCTAGAGTTTTCGTGAGCAGTCGGGGCTCCAAGGTTGATTTTCGGGAGAGCGAGGTGTTAACCAGTGAAGCCACCCATACCTCGTTGTGACCGTGGTAGAATCCAGATGGGAGTGTCGTGCTAGTCGGGAGTTTGTTTTACATGCGAGCGAGGCCATTTTGGGAGAAACTGTCCAACCAGGGTAGCGGTAGGATAGCCTGCACTACGGAATCAGTTGCGGGTTCTTCACCTCCCATAGTCAGGCAGGATGTTCATATACCGGCGGGCCACGGTAGAGGTCGCGGTGGAAGTTCCCAGTTTTAGCGGTCCTCTGAATCGCCTATTTTCAGGTATATCCTTAACCCTCTAGAGTTTTGTATGTATTGATGTTGTGATGATGTGTTTAGTGTTATGTTCGGATAGCTTTGTGCTAAAACGTGATGTAGAACCTGGTTAGTGAGAAGGGTAAGCTTAAGGGTGAGAAAATGATGAACCTTAGAATATTACAGTTGAGACCTTAGATGTAAGGCCGTCTTGAGTACCAGATTTTGCAAGTGATCCTTGTCGAAGTGCATTTTATGCCTGGAATATATTGTGTAATAAGTCCCTGCGTAGTGTGAAATGGAAGTGGTAGCTTTCATGACCTGTAGAGGTAAGATTGTTCCGGAATCGGGGAACAAGAGCGTGATGCAGTAAGTGGGTCGGGTTGGGGCCATGTTGAGGGCCAACCCGCGGCCAGTTTCGAGGTGGGGTCAGCTCTGGGTGGTCCCGCCAGGTGGTGGGGTCACGAGGGTGCTAGGCCCAAGTTTAGATGACCATCGTATGAGTTCGTGAATACGTTCGACCAGAATCAGTTCGTGAAAGCCGAGAATGGCCTTAGAGGAAATCGAGGTTAGTAAGATGACCAAGTTTGGAGGTGGTGACTCCAAAGTTTTGGAAACTAAAGCGATGACTACAGGGTGGTACGTATACTAAAAGAGTTCAAGTGTTCGAGGAGGGTACGACGTGTAAGGAAGGAAGAGAACGTGTGTTATTGTGTGGCCAGGTGTGGCATTGGCAACTTGCTAGAAGGAACTTCATCGTTACCCGTCTTGAGAAGGAACATTCGGGACGAATGTTTCTAAGGAGGGGAGAATGTTATACCAGTATTTCCAGGTATATGCGTGGGGCGTCGTATAATAATTTAAGCCTTAAGGTTTTGGCAAGATTGAAATTTGGGCACAAGTGCCAAAAGGAGTCGTTTTCGGCAAACGTTTTACTAAACTTGCGAAGGAAAATTCGGCTATGTCATTGAGAATTTTTGCAGATTTTTCCGAGACGAAACATTTTGGACCAACGGGAGGGTGACATGTGTCACCTCACATTGGAAGAAGTGGGCGGCTAAGGGACGAAATAGGGCACTTTAGTTGGTAGGATATTTTGTGCAAGTTGGTGTGGTAGATGGATAAGGTGCACATGGCTTAATCCTAGCCCTACACTTGCCTAACACTTGGAAGAATCTTGGCCATTGGTTGGCCATTCCTTGACCTATAAATACCCCCTTAGTTGATGAACTTTCTTCATCCAAAAATCATTTTCCAAGTCTTGAAACCTCTCCCCCTTTGTGAGTTAAAATCGTCCAAACCCTCCCCCTTTGAGAAAGGCCTTTGGCTGAGAGCTTCCCCCTCCCCTTTGTAGTGTTCGGCCATTGGGTACCCTAGCCTAGTTGTTTTCGTGTAATACCCTCTTTGGTGGTATAGAAATACTCTTCTAGTATTGTTATAATGCCCAAATACTCTAGCCCTTATACCTTGTAGTATTCCCAAGGTTACACTTATACAAAGGCCCAGAAAAATACTATTATACCTTCTTTAGCCACTAAACGAAACCCTAAGGAAAATCTTCATTGATAGTTGAAGTATTTAAGTAGAAGTTGGTTAGAACTTCTAAGGGTTGTTTGGAGCGGATTGGAGCACTCGGAGTAGGAACTAAGCGTTGCTCAGGAGCGACTTTAAACTCGGATAATTTTTGGGCTCATCGAGGTAAATACTACTGTCCTTCTATTGTAATTGGAAATTACATACTATGGTGGTATAGAAATTAATATAAGATTCATAGAAGAGAATTGAACTGTAATGGAATGATATTATAGAATAGACTTGAACTGAAATCACTTCAGAAGAATATAGTAGAAGTTAAACTGTACTTACGTAGGACTGTATATACAGTAGACTGATAACCTTTATTGGTTGAATGTTCTGCAAGTAGCATGGGCTACTTAGAAGGTGGACCAGGCTAGCCGGGTTATAGCCGTGGAGCGTTTTGCTTATAGTCGATAATCGTCGCGAGGTATGTGATTCTTCCTATACTTTTGAGCATGAAGTATTTTAAAATAATACATATAGTACGGTAGACGTACGTGTGGCAATGTCTTTTGACTTAAGCCTGAATAATATGTATATATTATATGGTAGATGTACGTGTGCTAACTGAATATAGTTATACGGCAATGTATTTTGACTTAAGCCTGAATAATAAGAACCTTGAAATGTTTTGAAAGGAATATAGGTATAGTACGGTAGACGTACGTGTGTTAACTGAATGTAGTGTTACGGCAATGTCTTTTGACTTAAGCCTGAATAAAAAGAATCTTGAAGTATTTCAAAAGAAATAAGAAACCTTTTTTTGAAAGAAGAGTAATACTTGGTTTTGAAAACATAAGAGTTATACCAGCTTTATGAGAAGTTAGGTGTAACATCTTAAGAGAGATAAAAAGAATGGTTTAATGGTTTAGAAGTTAAGAGACTTATTCTTAAAAGATAAGAGACTTGGCTTAATATGGATGTTTGTGTGAAACCTCATTCGTGAGTAATGAGTACTTGGTTTTTGAAAGGAATAATGTTTTACTAATTCGGAAATCAGAATGTGTATCGACAAACCACTGCAGCGTTAATAAAGGAAAATGTATTGAATAATGAAGTATTATTAAAACCAGTAGAAACCTCCTTCTGCAAAGAAACTAAAATGAGACAAAATGATATTACATTTTCTAGATCATGGCTGCTTAATAAGACTGATTATGAACAAGAATAACCTACTCACCTATGGCATATGTTACTCAATTGTTTTAAAAAGAGATTAAGACATTGAACTATGAAACTTTTCTAAAAAGAGACTTGAGTAATTGAAATTAGGCAAACTGGAACTTTAGGGAAAAGAATGGTATTGTGTTGTCTTAAAATGGTTTAAACTTAAAATGTTATAACAGCTTTATGGGAAGTTGGTTATAACGACTTTATGAAAACAAAAGAAGGGTTTTTATCATTGGTTTTAATATGGAAACTTGGCTTTAAAAAGAGAAGTTGTTTTGGTTTACTTAAAAGATGTAAGTCACTCTATTTTTATACTACGGGTATCGGGTGACTTTTATAAAAGGAATGGATCTCTTTAAAAGAGATTTAACGTACGTAGTACTTTAGGGTTAAAACCCGGACTTTGACATAAAATGAAAGTACTTGGAGTTGTGTATAACTTGCCTATGCTTGTTGTTGTGAAACTTGCCTATGCTTGTTGTTGTGAAACTTGCCTATGATTGTTGTGATAGCCTTGTTGTGCAAGAATTGTGTTTCTATACTACCGCGTCTCTCGATGGAGGGTCGGTTGATTTGTTGAGAACTTACTTGGGCGTCTTGGCGGTGGCGGAGAAATTCCGCAGTGCGTTCGCTGATAGTGTTACTTTTGCTAATCGCTTTGGACATACCGACACGATCGTGGCGCTGCGGGTATCTTTGTTATACCGTATTTCAGTAGTATGCGTAAGGGAATACGTACAAAGAGTTTGGCTTAAAAGTTAGCCTTGGACGTTTTTTTGTACCTGACTCGCTTAAAGAATCGTTTTCCGACGTAAACGTTTCCCACGCTTTCGTAGGAAAATTCGGCTATGCCATTTCTAATTTTTGCGGATTTTTCCGAGAGACGAACATTTTGGACCAGCGGAGGGCAACACTTGGCACCCTCCCATTGGTGGACTTGAATCGTCCATTTGGACGAATTGAAGAGCCTTGGCACGTTTTTTGTGCCTTGTGCACAAGTCAAGGAGTTGGTAGGATATTTGTGTATAGTTAATCCTCACCCTACACTTGCCTTGCACTTGTCTTAATCTTGGCCATTGGTTGGCCACTTCTTGACCTATAAATACCCCCCTTTAGATGAAGAGTTCTTCATCCACAAATCTTCCAAGTCTTGAAAAATCCTCCCCTCTCCCGGTGAGTGCGTTTCGTCCAACACCCTTCCCTCCTTGTGAGTTTGGCGGGGGCCTAACCCCTAGCCTAGCCGAAATCTACCCCTCCCTGGTTAGAAAAGTTGTCTTCTAGGATCGTTATAATGCCCAACAGACCCTAGCCCAAATCCCTTAGTCTTTGGTAGAAGTTGTGAAGAACTTCTAAGGTTTCTTGGAGCTACCGGGGCGTACAACTTAGGAGCTAAACCTTGCTCAGGCGCGACTTTATCTAGGATATTATTGGGCTTACCGAGGTAATAATCCTAACCCTCTTTTGAATTAGAGAATACTTACTGTTGTAGTATAAGGATAAGTATAAATACTTAGAAGAATATCACAGAAAAGAATTGAACTATTACCACAGTAGAAGGTTTTAAAAGAAGAATAATCACATCAGTACTACATAGAATTTGTTTTCACGATGAGACTTATATAGCTCACCGGGTAGGGTTGTGCTGCCCGACTTTCCGTAGAATTGTGAACCCTCTGTTTAGAATGACCCTCAGAGTAGTCTTTGATAGATATCTGTGACTATTATAGGCTGACTCTCTGCGCGCGACATATTCAACTTGGCAGGTGGTTTTCGCTGAGAAGGTATGTGATTCTGCCTAAGCATGATATTTTACAATATATATATAGTACGGTAGACGTACATGTGTTAACTGAATAATACTTACGGCAATGCCTCACGGCTTAAGCCTGAATAATAAGAACTGAAAACATTTCAAAAGAATCTTTGAATCATTTTTTTGAAGATAAATATGGTTTTAAAACAAAAGCTTAAGAGTTATGCTAGCTTTATGGGAAGTTAGGTATAACAACTTAAGAATGATAAAAAGGAACTGTTTACTTGTTTGTTTATAAAAGCCTTGTATTGATCTCTGTTAAGTGTAGTAAGATTGTTTGATAAGTAGACATATCATGATGCTACCTGTGTTAGTAATGCTGTGTAAGGGGGTCATTCTTGCTGTGCTTACGTTGCTAACCGGTAAGTCCGTTATACTGTTACTGTATCACCTACCCCTTGACTATTATACCGAGGGCTTGCCCTCGATCTTGGTCTATACGGCCTATGCGGTCTGTGAGACTATGCGGAGCGGCGGTATGCTCGAGATTGATCATTCGGCGCCTAGCCTGATCGGGGATTCCCTATGCGGTCTGTTGAGACTATGCGGTCTTTTGAGGCTATGCGGGCTGCGGGAGCCTAGGCGGATGCCGGGGGTTGGCTGCCCCCGATGCGAGGGCTACCTCATGCGGGTCTATGTGTGACCTATGCGGCTGCGAAAGTCCAGGACTAGGCCGCGAGAATGATACTATGGGCGATTGGCCTTGCTCGATCATTCGCGGCCTAGAATAGACTATTCTGATCTTCTATTATTGTTGTTTGTGATGTGGCACTATGTGCAATTGAACTGATTGTATTTGTGAAAAGGTTTTAAATACTTTGATTTCATTTTAAAGTACTTTATAGTTTCACATACTTGGTACCTGTTGTACTGACCTCCTTCGGGGGGCTGCGTTCATGCGCGGTAAGGGCAGTGCTAGATCCACATCCTTAGGATCTTTGCGTTGGTGTCGGGAGCTCCATCTTCTAGGAGGCTCTACTTTTGGGTATGATCTCCTTGTATTGTAGATAGTTTTGTCTGATCGAGTATGGCGGGAGCCTGTCCGCCATAGTTGTTTACTTCCTTAGAGGTCTGTAGTACTATTATGCGGTTGGGATATAGCGCAAAACTTGAGTTATTTATATTATGCCAAAGGCAAGCTTTTCATCGATAAAGCGTATCTTATTGTTTTAAATCATTTCTGTCTTGTTTTATATTCATTGGTTACTCGATGTATGACTACTTGGGTGCCGGTAAGGCACGATCCACGAACCGGGCGAATTCGTGACAAAAGTGGTATCAGGCGATTAATCCTCGGAAAGTGTCTGGGCCGTATCTAGTAGAGTCTTGATTATCGGTGTGTTGTGCACCACCAATAATCGAGGAGGCTATAGGATATTTAGGATTGGTTTCCATTCTTCTCATTACGAGATCGTGCTTTAGAGGCATGTTATAGGTTGGACCCTCTAACGTATTCCTTTCTATGCTGATTATGCCTCCACGTAAGGCAACCCGGGCCGAAGAGCAAAGCGTAGGAGGCTGCTAGCGAGACACCCAGTCACGAGGGCTCGAGGCCCGGCCTATACGAGGCGGCGAGTTCTATGGCGCCGGCCCCCAGCCGAGACCACGATACCAGCGCCTCGCATCCCACGCGGCTGGGGCGGAGTTAGGAGCAAGGAGATGGCCGGCTTTTGGCTAAAGTTGTGGCCCGATCGAGAGAGAGGCGGATCACGGCGGTTCGGCTCGGCTCGATCGCACCGTAGTGCACCAGGCGAGAATAGTTTGGTGCGAGATTTCTTGAGTTGTAGCCGCGAGTTTTACGTCGAGGCGGAGGATGATCCGAGGAGTTCATCCGTCATTTGCAGAGGATTATGCGGGTGATCGGGGCTTGGAGACCGAGGTGTGACATTCGGTTCGCGTCGCCGCGTGACACCGCGATCGATTGGTTTGATTCATGAGCTTTCGGGAGAGCATGCACCTCAGCAGATGGGATGAGTTTTGAGGCTTTTCTCACACACTTCTTGCCTCCGCGGATGAGGAGGGCACGAGTGATAGATTCTTGCCGAGAGCGGGGGCCTTGCCGTCGAGAATACAATGTCGAGTTTGATTCTTTGGCTAGATATGTCCCGGCATTGGTAGCGATATGGAGGATAGGAGTACAGCTACGTCACCGGGCTAGATGATTATATGGCCGAGTCGTGTGCGGGTGATTCTCTTCGGGGTATGGACATTACCGCATGCGAGCTCATGCACTAGGATGCGAGGCGCGCGAGACCGCGGGTAGAGCGATATCGGCAGCAGAAGAAGGCCAAGACGGCCGGTTCTTTTGGTGGTCCTCGGGGTGGCATCGTGAAGTCGGTTGCACCACGGCCCGGTAGAGCGCTCTACCTCATTTTCAAGACGGCCCAGCGATCGAGCGGTCGGGGCCCGGGACTTGATTTCGAGGTAGCGAGTGCTAACGTTGAGTCTGCTCGGTGTGCCCGTTGTGGCGAATACCATTAGAGCCGTACTCAGAGCTTGCTATACTTGTGGCCGGCAGGTCACTTTGCGAGTTTGTCCGGCCGGCGCGGTGGTAGGGCTCGACCTACGTGTCCGTTGCTTCTTCATCCCCAAGCGATTACTCGCCCGGAGGGCAAGGTACACATGGATCAGCGGTCGCGAGAGGTCGTGGCGCGAGTCGATTCTAGCGGTCCTCGTAACCGCGTATATGCTTTGTCCGGTAAGCGGGATCGGAGGCCTCGCCGATGTCGTCACGGTACCTTATCGGTTTAGGTTTGATGTGTATGCTTTGATAGATCCGGGTTCTACTCTGTCCTATATATCTCCCTTTGTTGCTAGTAGGATAGGGATAGAGCCTGAGTCCATAGACCCTTTCGAGGTAGCTACGCCAGTGGGTGATTCGGTGGTAGCTCGGCGGGTATATAGAGCTTGTCTGTGACCATTCTGATCGTCGGACCCTGGCCGACTTGATAGAGTTGGAGATGATTGACTCGACGTGATTATGGGGATGGATTGGCTAGCTTCTTGCTACGCCAATGTAGACCGCAGAGAGAGTAGTACGGTTCGATTTCTGAGGCCAGGTTGTTGAGTGGGAGGAGAACGCGGTATCGCCGAGGTAGGTTTATTTCCTACCTCGAGGCTAGGAAGATGGTGCGAGAAGGGTATATCTACCATCTCGTTCGGGTGTTTAATCTGAAGGCTGCGGTACCGGACTTTCGATCGGTTCGATGTCGCGAGTTCCCGGGCGTGTTTCGGATGACCTCGGTATCCCTCACGAGAGGAGATTGAGTTTTGTATTGACATATTGCGGACACTCGGCCTATTTCCATTCCGCCATACGTAATGGCACCGCCGAGTTGAGAGAGTTGAAGGACCGGCTTAGGGATTTCTTTGGAGAAGGGTTTTATCGACCTAGTGTTTCTCCGGGCGCCGTATTGTTCGTGAAGAAGAAGGGCGGGGCAGCTGCGCATGTGTGTTGATTCTGACGGTGAACAAGGTGACCATTAAGAACGAATACCCCTTCCCGTGATTGATGATTTGTTCGACGATTGCGAGCGCGAGATGTTTCTCAAGATTGATCTGCGTTCGCTATCGTCGAGTTCGTGTCGAGAGGTGGATGTCCCTAGGATCGCATTCGGACGTGCGGGCATTATGAGTTCGGTCATGTCTTTTGGGTTGACCAATGCTCGTGGTATTCATGGATTTGATGACCGAGTGTTCAAACCATTTTGGACACGTTGTGATAGTGTTCATTGATGATATCTTGGTTTATTCGCTCAGAGCGGAGCATGCGGAGCATTTGAGGCTGTCTTGTGATTCTCGGGATCAGCGATTATCGTCAAGTTTTCCAAATGTGAGTTTTGGTTGACTTGATGGCGTTTCTCGGGCATATTGTGGGGCCGATGGCATTCAGTGGATACGGCGAATCGGCGATCGGGACTTGGCCTAGACCTCTTACTCCAGAGGTTCGCGATTTTAGGGCCTTGCGGGTTATTATCGGTTCGTGGAGAAGTTTGCTTCTATCTGCACCATTGACTAGGTGACTCGGAAAGCGGCCAAGTTTGATGGTGATGCTTGTGGCGGGGTTTCCGATTCTTGAAAGAGAGATTGGCATCGCCCGTTCTTACTCTTCCGGAGGGTCCGCGGTTATGTGGTGTATTGTGATGCGTTAGGCATCGGGTTGGGATGTGTGTTGATGCGGCATGGCGAGTTATAGCATATGCATCCCGACATGAAGAAACACGAGGAACTACCCCCATGATTTGGAGTTAGCGTAGTGATTCACGCTTTGAAGATCTGGAGCACTATTTGTATGGGGTTCACGTGGATATTTATACGGACCACAAGAGCCTCGGTATATCTTGACAGAGGAGCTGAACTTACGGCGAGACGGTGGTTAGAGTTGCTTAAGGATTACGATGTTGATATCTGTACCACCGGGAAGGCGATGTTGTGGCGGTGCTCTTAGTCGTAGGTCGATGGGAGCCTATCAGATGTGCGGCTAGAGAGGAGGGACATGGTTCGTGATTTGCATCGATTAGCGAGCCTTGGTGTCCGTTTGATTGATTACGATAGCGATGGGGTTAGAGTTCGTGAGGTTGCGAGTCTTCCATCATCGAGGAGGTGAAGAGGCAACGATTCGAGATCGGCTTTGATTCAATATCGTGATACAACTCTTCGTGAGGCAAGGGTCCTTTCGGTAGCTTTGATGGGGTGCTAAGGTTTGAGGCGGTGTGTGTTCCGGATGTTTGAGGACTTCGGCTGAGTTCTTGGGAAGCACACGCGTAGCGTTACTCTATCCATCCGGTCGACTAAGATGTACCACGACCTTAGATCGGTGTATTGGTGGGATGGCTTGAAGAGGGCGTTGCGAGTTCGTAGCTCGGTGCGTGTTGTCGGCGGTGAAGGTAGAGCACGAGGCCGGTGGTTTATTCTGACGATTGAGATCCCGACACGGAAGTGGGAGGTAATCAACATGGACTTCATCACGGGATTACCTCGCTCGGAGGAGACATGATTCTATATGGGTTATCGTCGGCGGTGTGAAATCAGCCCACTTTCTTCCGTCCGGGCGACTTTTGGTGAGGATTATGCGGACTTTACATCAGAGATCGTCGGTGCATGGAGTCCCCACTTCGATCATATCGACAGAGCCCGGTTCTGGCTAACTTGGAGTCCTTCGAGAGGTTTAGGGACGCAGTGAGCACGAGTCGCATTTCATCCGCATGCAGACGGACAGCGAGCGCACTATCCGCACTCTTGAGGATATCTGCGAGCTGTGTTATTGACCGATGGTAGTTGGGAGGATCATTTGCCTCTAGTTGAGTTCGCGTATAATAATAGCTACCACTCCGGTATTCGGATGGCGCCTTATGAGGCCTTGTATGAGAGGAAGTGCAGATCGCCTATAAGTTGGTTCGATGTGGGCGAGTGCGGCTAGTGGGACGATTTGGTGCGCGAGCGATGGATAAGGTGAAGCTTATCCGGCGGCTATTGGCTCGAGTCGGCGAAGTCGTATGCAGATCATCGTCGTCGGCATCTTGAGTTCAAGTTCATGATTGGGTTTTCCTAAAGGTGTCACCCATGAAGGGTGTGATGAGATTCGGAAGAAGGAAACTCGGCCCAAGGTACATTGGGCGTTTGATTGTCGCGAGGTAGGCAAGGTTTACGAGTTGAATCTGCCGTCCGATCTGGAGGCGATGCATCCGGTGTTTCACGTATCTATCTTTGAGGAGATGTATCGGATCCATCTAGTACACCGATTGACGATGTCCAGTGTGACCGGGGTTATCGTATGAGAGATTCCCATAGCGATAGTCGATCGTCGAGTTAGGCGTCTGCGGACGAAGGGCGTGGCTTCCGTCAAAGTCTTGTGGCGGAGCGAGCTCGGGGAGGAGATGGCGTGGGAAGCCGGGAGGACATGAGGCGTAGTATCCTCACCTATTCCCCACACCTCCGGGTAATTCACTTTCCTACTTGTAAATTTCCATTATCATTTATGCCTAAGTGTTGTTTTGTGGCGTGTGTGGCATTTGCTAGCTGTTTAAGCTTCCCGATAATTGTCTTGAGAAGGAACATTCGGGACGAATGTTTCTAAGGAGGAGAATGTTATACCCGTATTTCGGAGTATATGCGTAAGGAATACGTCTGAAAGTTTGGCTTTAAAGTTAGCCTTGGGCGTTTTTGTACACAACTCGGCAAAGAATCGTTTCAGACGAAGCGTTTCCACGGCTTTCGTAGGGAAAATTCGGCTATGCCATTTCTAATTTTTGCGGATTTTTCCGAGGCGAAACATTTTGGACCAACGGGAGGGCAACACTTGGCACCCTCCATTGGTGGACTTGAATCGTCCATTTGGACGAATTGAAGAGCCTTGGCACGTTTTTGTGCCTTGTGCACAAGTCGAGGAGTTGGTAGGATATTTGTTTATAGTTAATCCTCACCCTACACTTGCCTTGCACTTGTCTTAATCTTGGCCATTGGTTGGCCACTTCTTGACCTATAAATACCCCCCTTTAGATGAAGAGTTCTTCATCCACAAATCTTCCAAGTCTTGAAAAATCCTCCTCTCCCTTTGTGAGCTTTTCGTCCAACACCCCTTCCTCCCCTTGTGAGTTTGGCGAGGCCTAACCCCCTAGCCTAGCCGAAATCTACCCCCTCCTTGGTAGAAAAGTTGTCTTCTAGTATCGTTATAATGCCCAAAATACCTAGCCCAAATCCTTAGTCTTTGGTAGAAGTTGTGAAGAACTTCTAAGGTTTCTTAGAGCTCTGGGGCGTACAACTTAGGAGCTAAACCTTGCTCAGTGCGACTTTATCTAGGATATTATTGGGCTTCTGAGGTAATAATCCTAACCCTCTTTTGAATTAGAGAATACTTCTTTGTTGTAGTATAAGGATAAGTATAAATACTTAGAAGAATATCACGAGAAAGAATTGAACTATTACCACAGAAGGTTTTAAAGAAGAATAATCACATCAGTACTCACATAGAATTTGTTTTCACTGATGAACTTATATAGCTCACCGGGTAGGGTTGTGTTTGCCCGACTTTCCGTAGAATTGTGAACCCTCTGTTTAGAATGACCTCAGAGTAGTCTTTGATAGATATCTGTGACTATTATAGGCTGACTCTCTGCGCGCGACATATTCAACTTGGCAGGTGGTTTTCGCTGAGAAGGTATGTGATTCTGCCTAAGCATGATATTTTACAATATATATATAGTACGGTAGACGTACATGTGTTAACTGAATAATACTTACGGCAATGCCTCACGGCTTAAGCCTGAATAATAAGAACTGAAAACATTTCAAAAGAATACTGAATCATTTTTTAACAGAAGATAAATATCTGGTTTTTAAAACAAAAGCTTAAGAGTTATGCTAGCTTTATGGGAAGTTAGGTATAACAACTTAAGAATGATAAAAAGGAACTGTTTACTTGTTTGTTTATAAAAGCCTTGTATTGATCTCTGTTAAGTGTAGTAAGATTGTTTGATAAGTAGACATATCATGATGCTACCTGTGTTAGTAATGCTGTGTAAGGGGGTCATTTCTTTGCGCTTACGTTGCTAACCGTAAGTCCGTTATCGCATTCTTGTATCACCTACCCTTGACTATTATCACAGGGCTTGCCCCGATCTTGGTCTATACGGCTATGCGGTCTGTGAGACTATGCGAGCAGCGGTATGCTCGGGTTGATCATTCCGGCGTCTAGCACGATGCGGGATTCCTATGCGATGCCTGAGACTATCACGGTCTTTTGAGGCTATGCGGTGCGGGAGCCTAGGCGGATGCCGGGGGTTGGCTGCCCCCGATGCGAGGGCTACCTCATGCGGGTCTATGTGTGACCTATGCGGGCTGCGAAAGTCCAGGACTAGGCACGCAGAATGATACTATGGGCGATTGGCCTTGCTTCGATCATTCGCGGCCTAGAATAGACATTCTGATCTTTATTCTTGTTGTTGTTTGTGATGTGGAACTATGTGCAATTGATCTTATTGTATTTTTTAAATGGTTTTAAATACTTTGATTTCATTTTAAAGTACTTTTTTTTTTCACATACTTGGTACTGTTATCTTGACCTCCTTGGAAATTTGCGTTCATCTGCAGTGGTAAGAGCGGCAGTGCTAGATCCACATCCTTTGGATCTTTGCGTTGGTGTCTGGAGCTCCATCTTCTCCGGAGGCTCTACTGTTGGTTATGATCTCCCTGTATTGTAGATAGTTTTTATGCGATCGGTATGGCGGGGCCTGTCCGCCATAGTTGTTTACTTCCTTAGAGGTGCAGTACTATTATGCAGTTGGGATGTAGCGCAAAACTTGAGTTATTTATATTATGCCGAAAGGCAAGCTTTTCATCGAGATAAAGCGTATCTTATTGTTTTAAAGCATTTCTGTCTTGTTTTATATTCCTGGTTACTCGATGTATGACTACTTGGGTGCCGGTAAGGCACGATCCACGAACCGGGCAGTCGTGACATATGCTTCCATTTTGATTGTCGTCTTATTGTTTCCCTTTGGACATACTGACACGATGCGTAGCGCACGGGTATGCTTCCATTTGGAATGCTGCCTTATTGTTTCCCTTTGGACATCGACACGATCGTGTGGCGCGGGTATGCTTCCATTTGGAATGCTGCCTTATTGTTTCCCTTTGGACATACTGACACGATGCGTAGCGCTCGGGTATGCTTCCATTTGGAATGTTTGTCTTATTTTTCCCTTGGGACATCGACGACCGCGATCGTGGCGCGCGGGTATGCCCCATTTGGATCATTGTCTTGTTGTTATCATATCATAGGCCTGGCGTGAGGAAGGTATTCCACGGGCATGAGTGATGACTCTGAGGGCGTGAGTCCCTGACTTACATGACTGCTTGTTATCGTGAACTGTAGTTTGGTTATCATACATGTCTCCTGCTTTATATAGACTGCTATGATTTCATTTACAGTATGTTATAGTTTCACATACTTGGTACCTGTTGTACTGACCTCCTTCGGGGGGCTGCGTTCATGCCGCAGGTAGAAGTACATCGGTTGTCGATCCCCGCATTTAGGATCACATTTCAGCGTCTTGGGAAGCTCTGTTCCTTCGGAGGCTTATCTTTGGTATGTTACCCTAAGTCTGTAGGTCCTTGTACATTCAGGGGTATGGCGGGGCCCTGTCCCGTTATAGTTGTTGTATAAATCTTAGAGGTCTGTAGCACTGTTGTGGGCAGGGTTGTAAGGATTGTAACTGTTCAAATGTCTTTATATATATATGTCGAAAGACAATCGTCTTGGTTGGCCTAGTTTATTTCATCATGATCCATGTCTACTTTACATGTTTAAGTTTTTATTTCCGCTGGTTTTCTCTGATGTTGTATCACTAGGGTGCCCGGGGTAAGGCACCAGTCACGGGCCCGGGTTCGGGTCGTGACATAGGCCAACCTCATAGGCCCGCATGAGGTATAACCCCGCATCGAGGGTAGCTACTCCCCGGCATCCGCCTGGACTCGCAGTCCGCATGGCCACATAGACCGCATGACCATAAAGGCCGCACACTAACCTGGAACTCTCGTAGCTCCGCATAGGTCCCCTGGACCCGCATGAGGTATTCTCGAATCATGGTCCTGGACACTTTGAGATATACCGCGTCGGAGGCGACAACCTCCGGGATCATGTCAAGGTGAGTGGTACAATACCAACATAACGGCTGATAGTCAAACAACTTAAGCGCAATCGAGGGAAACCCCTTTACACAATCATCACAAGATACTAACACACGTAGCATCCTAGCATGTTTCCTTATCAAATCAACAAGAAAGTATTACAAGGCTATCACAAACCAACACAATCAAATTATTCACACAAGGTACTTTCTACTATACGATTAACAAGATCGGGTTTTTATCCCCAAAGTACTTCATACATTAACTCTTTAAAAGATACGTTACTTTCACAAAAGTCACACAATACCCGTAGTATATAAAAATAGAGTGATTATCTTTTGAAGTAAATCAAAACACTTCTCTTTGTAAAATCAAGTAACAACATTCTTTTCCAAACGTTCAAGTTTGCCTAATTTCAATTACTCAAGTTTCTCATTTTCGAAAGGTTTCGTAGTTCATAGTATTAATCACTTAATGATATAATTCCCTTTGAAAGCAATTTGAGAAACATATGTCTGATACGTGAGTAGGTTATCCTTGTTTATAACAATCTTATTAAAGCAGCCATGATCTAGGAAATGTAATATCATTTTGTCTCATCTTAGCTTCTATGCAGATGGAGGTTTCTACTGGTTATTAATAATTCTTTATTAGTCAATACATTTCCCTTTATTAGCGCTGCTGTGGTTTGTTCGACATTCATTCTGATTTCCGAAATCAGTAAAAACATCATTCCTTTTGAAAACCAAAATACTCACTACTCACGAATGAGGTTTCACACTTTTTAACAAAATTCACATTAATATAATTAAGTCAAGTCTCTTATCTTGTAAGATCAAGTCTCTTAACTTCTTAAATCAATAAATCATTCTTTTTATCTCTCTTAAGCCGTTATACCTAACTTCCCATAAAGCTAGTATAACTCTTAAGATTTTTAAAACCAAGTGTTACTCTTCTTTCAAAAAGGTTTCTTAATTCTTTTGAAATACTTCAGATTCTTTTTATTCAGGCTTAAGTCAAAAGACATTGCCGTAATTATTATTCAGGCTTAAGTCAAAAGACATTGCCGAACTTATTATTCAGTTAACACACGTACGTCTACCGTACTATATATATATTCTTTAAAGTATCATGCCCAAGAGTATAGGAAGAATCACATACCTCGTGACGATTTATCGACTATTAGAAAAACTCTCCAACGTACTGTAGTCCGGCTAGCCTTTTCCAACCTCCGAGTAGAATACGCTACTCGCAGTACTTCAACCTATAACAGTTATACAAGTCTATCAAAGTCTAGACTACTCTGCAGGTTAATCTTCTGATGTGATTTCAGTTCAAGTCTTTTCTGTAATATCCTTCTATTACAGTTCAATTCTCTTCTATGAATCTTATATTCATTTCCATATTACTACAGTATGTAATTCCCAATTACAATAAAAGGACAAGATATTTACCTCGACAAGCCCAAAATTATCCAAGTTTAAATGTCGATCCTGAGCAACGCTTAGCTCCTACTCCGGGTGCTCCAACCCGCTCCAAACAACCCTTAGAAGTTCTACGCAACTTCTTCTTAATACTTCAACCAACTGTGAAGATTTTCCTTAGGGTTTGGTTTGAGACAAAAGGGACATAAGGTAGTATTTCCGGGCTCTACGTATAGAGGTATCTTTGGAATACTACAAGGTATATGGCTAAGGTAATTTGGGTATAGTATCAATACTTTGGAGAGTATTTCTACCAAGAGGGGGTGTATTTATACGAGACAACACCACTCGGGGGGTGTACCTCTCGGCCCACCCCACTCGGAGGGAAACTCTCGCCAAAGGGAGGGGCTCTCGGCCAAGGGGCCTCACAAGGGGGGGGGGGGGGGGAGGGACTCTCGGCCAAAGGCCTTCACGAAATGGGGGAGGGGTTTTCAAGACTTGAGGAAGTGAGGAGTGGATGAAGAAAGCTTCACAAAGGGAGGGGTATTTATAGGGAAACCAATGGCCATGATCTAGCCAAGTGGGGGGCAAGTGGAGGGCCAAGATTTGCCCAAGTGCCCCCTAGTCCCTACTCCACAAATCCCTCACAAATATCCTACCAACTAAAGCCCCCAAATCGTGCAAGGCTTGCCGTCCACACTCCACCAACTTGAGGGTGACAAGTGTCGCCCTCTCGTTGGTCCAAAATGTTTCGTCTCTCGGAAAAATCCGCAAAAATTAAAAATGACATAGCCGGAATTTTCCCTTCGCAAAGTTTGTAAAACGTTTCGTCGAAAAACGACTCTAACCGGGGGTTGTGCACAAAAATAAAATTGGCCAAGCCTACTTTAAAGTTCAAACTTTTCTACGTATGTCCCCACGTACATACTCTGGAAATACGGGGTATAACATTCTCCCCTCCTTAGAAACATTCGTCCAGAATGTTCCTTCTAAGTCTCAAAACAAACGCGCGCCAGTATAGTCTTCACTACTATACTTACGAGAACAAACCTGCCATACCTGGCCACAGAAACACCTGCGCAAAATACTTACATCCAAGTCTACGAGGAAACACCTCTAGCAACACAAAAGCCCTTACCCGAGGTCTAAAATATACTTCCTTCGCACCTTCTCCTTACAAAAGAAATGATCACATCTATGCTCGCAATACATGCTCGCTTCTTCCCTTACGCGTCGTACCCTTCTCGTACACTCGAACTCTTTCTTACCATACCTCTGTTACTGATTCAGTTTCCAAATCTCTGGGTTACTATCTCTAACTTGGTCATCATTAACTGGGAACACTCTGGATGGATCTCCGATACTCTTCCGAACATAGCAACATGAAAGATCGGATGTACTGCCTCCTACGTCGGACGGCAAGCTAACTTATAGGCAACCTGGCCTATTATTCACATGACCTGAAAAGGCCCAAAGTAACTCGGGCTAAGTTTCCTCTATTTTCCAAAACTCGTCACACCCCTCCGTGGTGGTACCTTCGAGAAGACCCACCGTCAACCTGAACTCCCAAGCGCCGTCGCCGATCATCCGCACGACTTCTGTCGATTCTGAGCTGTCGATAACCTCTCCTGGATAGGGTTCACCCTATCCCCATCCTGCCGAAATAAGTATGAACCCACTACCTGAACTTTGCCAACATCGAACCAATCGACCGACAACTTACACTTCCGCCCCTACGAGGCTTCGTAAGGCGATATCCGAATACTGAAATGGTAGTTATAAAAGCACTCCCTCAACAGGAGGCAACAATACTCACAGCTACCCCTGAAATCCAAACACTGGCCCGAGGGCGAATGCGCTACTGAGACTCACCTGAGTTCCTAACTCTGCCTGGTAAAACTTCCAGAAAACGAAATAGCCACCACCTGGGCTTCACTGTCTGCCATAAGGTGAAAGTAGGCACCCCGTGCAGCCTTACAACCTTCCTGATAAAAACATCTCGCATAACTCTCTGCCGAGTAAACAGTCTTGACTGAAAGACACGACGGGCTGACCCCATCGGCCCGACTACTGGTTGAACGCATCCACGAACTCGTACGATGGTTAACTAAACTTGGGCCTAACACCCTCGTGACCCTACCACCTGGCGGGATCACCACAAACTGACCCCACCATAAAACAGGTCGCGGGTTGACCCGCGGCATGGCCTCAACCCGACCCACTCTCGCGTAAAACACTTGCTCCCCGATCCGGAACAATCTCACTAATCCACGTTACGAAAACCTAGCGGTCTTCTTAGCTCAACTACCCTCTTTCCTTCCACACTACTCAGGGACTTATCACACAAACATATCTCACGTGCACTATGCACTCCGATAAGGGTCAAACATAAAATACCTCTTTTACTCGAGATGGCCTTACCTCTAAGGTCTCTACGTATAAGACTCTAAGGTTCACACTTCCTCTATCCCCCAAATCTTACTCGGTTAACTAACCATGATATCTAATCACAATTTTTCACTTATGTTATCTGAACATAATACTTAAGATATACTCATCTTACACGTACTAATCTCTAGAGGGTTAAGGATATACCTGTATCTACTGCTTCACTCCCCTGTCGTTCTAATCAAACCTGCCCCGTAGGGCGCATAGCTAGGGAAGATGATGAACTGGTCACTGATCATGAAGGCTGAGTCCTCCTACTTACATCCCTCCTACTAGGACATTCTTTCGACACATGGCCCTGACGGCCGCAGGTAAAACAAGTACCAACTAAAAGACGACATTCCCCGGGATGACGTCTGTCACACTGTGAACACTGGGGAAAAACTGAATCCGGCTGGCTGGAACCTACGTGTAGCTGTGAACCGGAAGCTCTGGAGCTCTGACCAACTCCGGCTTACCCCGAACGTTCGGAACCCTGTGGAGGACCACTCTGCACTGGTGGATGTGCGTAACCTAATCTGCTGGTGAGGTGACTCGACTCGAAAGTTACCAAAGGACCTTCTTTTACGGCCTCTTCTGCTGTCCTTGGTTAACCCGTCGATCTCTACGTTTCTTGGCCTGCTGCGCATAAGCCCGTACACAGGCCATGCTCAAGCCCAACTGAAGAATTACTCCTGCACGACCCTCTCTTAGATAGTCATCAAGACTCGCGGTACATCGGTATACTCTCTGGTAGCCAAATCCATAGCTAATGTAATTCGCCTCTTTGCAATCTATATTCTGTCCCCGGATCGTGGGCGAAGGTTCATATATCATGGTCGCAGATGACGCTGCTGCCATTGCTAAACTCTGCTTGAAAGTGGTGGCGTGCGAGAACTCCCAGAATGAAACACCACCCCGGTGATGATTGGGCTGTGCCTAGTAACCCTCTGCTCTACTCGCGGCTCCTACTGTCTTGCTCTCTGGGCTCGGGTTGCCTTACGCAGGCATAGCGGTAGGGAAAGAAATACGTTAGAGGTCCAACTTATAACACGACTCTAAGCACGATCTCGAGTGAGAAGAATGGAAACCAATCCTAAATATACTATAGCATCCTGATTATTGTTATGGTGCACAACACGATAATCAAGACTCTCTTGAATCTGATCTGTAGACACTTTCCGAGGATTAATCGCTCGATACCACTTTTGTCACGACCGAACCGGGCGTGGTAGTGCCTTACCCGGGCACCCAAGTAGCCATACATCAGAGTAATCAGCGGAACATAAAGCAATAACATGAAGTATGAAATAATAATCTGAGAAAACTTGCCCTTCGGCATATATATAAATCAATTTAAATCCGAAGAGTTATATCCTTTTTACAACTCTGCCCACAATAGTACTACAGACCTCTAAGAATGATACGACAACAATGGCGGGACAGGGCCCCGCCATACCCCTGAATGTAAGTACCTACAACGACAGGGGACTATACCACTGATAAGCCTCGAGAAACGGAGCTTCCATCTGACTGTGACCCTAGGCGAGGATCAACATGGTGTACCTCTACCTGCGGGTTGAACGGTGTCCCCCGAAGGAGGTCGATTACAACGGTACCAAGTATGTGGCGAAAATCTGTAAATGAAATCATAGTAGTCTATATAAAGCAGGAGACATGTATGATAACCAAACTACAGTTCACAATAAATAAGCAGTCATGTCAAGTCAGGGACTCACGCCCTCAAAGTCATTACTCAAATATAACAATGGGTCTCACGCCCACAACATCAATCATGCCCGTGGAATACCTTCCTCACTGCCGATCTATGATATAAAAGCACCAAGGAATACACATGAACACGTGTCCCACTGTGTCCAAATAAAAAGCGTCATGGTAAGTACGAAGGCATAGCCGACTACTAACACCAAGTACTAACAAGGTCATAAAGCGTGTCATGATATCTGTCTGACCGTCACATGATCAAAGGCGTCACTCGCGCGATATCAAATGTGCGCATCTAGCCACTGGAACTCCGCGACTCCGCATAGGCCAACCTCATAGGCCCGCGTGAGGTATAACCCCGCATCGAGGTAGCTACTCCGGCGTCCTCCGGACTCGCGATCGCGTGGCCACATAGACCGCGTGACCATAAAGGCGCGCACTAACCGGAAACTCGTAGCTCCGCATAGGTCCCTGGACCCGCGTAGGTATTCTCGAATCATGGTCCTGCATCGCTTGAGATATACCCGCGTTGGAGGCGACAACCTCGGGATCATGTCAAGGTGAGTGGTACAATACCAACATAACGGCTGATAGTCAAACAACTTAAGCGCAATCGAGGGAAACCCCTTTACACAATCATCACAAGATACTAACACACGTAGCATCCTAGCATGTTTCCTTATCAAATCAACAAGAAAGTATTACAAGGCTATCACAAACCAACACAATCAAATTATTCACACAAGGTACTTTCTACTATACGATTAACAAGATCGGGTTTTTATCCCCAAAGTACTTCATACATTAACTCTTTAAAAGATACGTTACTTTCACAAAAGTCACACAATACCCGTAGTATATAAAAATAGAGTGATTATCTTTTGAAGTAAATCAAAACACTTCTCTTTGTAAAATCAAGTAACAACATTCTTTTCCAAACGTTCAAGTTTGCCTAATTTCAATTACTCAAGTTTCTCATTTTCGAAAGGTTTCGTAGTTCATAGTATTAATCACTTAATGATATAATTCCCTTTGAAAGCAATTTGAGAAACATATGTCTGATACGTGAGTAGGTTATCCTTGTTTATAACAATCTTATTAAAGCAGCCATGATCTAGGAAATGTAATATCATTTTGTCTCATCTTAGCTTCTATGCAGATGGAGGTTTCTACTGGTTATTAATAATTCTTTATTAGTCAATACATTTCCCTTTATTAGCGCTTCTGTGGTTTGTTCGACATTCATTTGATTTCTGAAATCAGTAAAAACATCATTCCTTTTGAAAACCAAAATACTCACTACTCACGAATGAGGTTTCACACTTTTTAACAAAATTCACATTAATATAATTAAGTCAAGTCTCTTATCTTGTAAGATCAAGTCTCTTAACTTCTTAAATCAATAAATCATTCTTTTTATCTCTCTTAAGCCGTTATACCTAACTTCCCATAAAGCTAGTATAACTCTTAAGCTTTTAAAACCAAGTGTTACTCTTCTTTCAAAAAGGTTTCTTAATTCTTTTGAAATACTTCAGATTCTTTTTATTCAGGCTTAAGTCAAAAGACATTGCCGTAATTATTGTCGTGCTTAAGTCAAAAGACATTGCGAACTTATTATTCGATTAACACACACGCGTCGTCACCGTACTATATATATATTCTTTAAAGTATCATGCCCAAGAGTATAGGAAGAATCACATACCTCGTGACGATTTATCGACTATTAGCAAAACGCTCCAACGTACTGTAGTCCGGCTAGCCTTTTCCACCCTCCGAGTAGAATACGCTACTCGCAGTACTTCAACCTATAACGGTTATACAAGTCTATCAAAGTCTAGACTACTCTGCAGGTTAATCTTCTGATGTGATTTCAGTTCAAGTCTTTTCTGTAATATCCTTCTATTACAGTTCAATTCTCTTCTATGAATCTTATATTCATTTCCATATTACTACAGTATGTAATTCCCAATTACAATAAAAGGACAAGATATTTACCTCGACAAGCCCAAAATTATCCAAGTTTAAATGTCGATCCTGAGCAACGCTTAGCTCCTACTCCGGGTGCTCCAACCCGCTCCAAACAACCCTTAGAAGTTCTACGCAACTTCTTCTTAATACTTCAACCAACTGTGAAGATTTTCCTTAGGGTTTGGTTTGAGACAAAAGGGACATAAGGTAGTATTTCCGGGCTCTACGTATAGAGGTATCTTTGGAATACTACAAGGTATACGGCTAAGGTAATTTGGGTATAGTATCAATACTTTGGAGAGTATTTCTACCAAGAGGGGGGTGTATTTATACGAGACAACACCACAAGGAGGGGGGGTGTACCCCTCGGCCAACCCCACTAGGAGGGGGGAAACACTCGGCCAAGGGGCCTCACAAAGGGGGGGGGGGGGAGGGACTCTCGGCCAAAGGCCTTCACGAAATGGGGGAGGGGTTTTCAAGACTTGAGGAAGTGAGGAGTGGATAAAGAAAGCTTCACAAAGGGAGAGGTATTTATAGGGAAACCAATGGCCATGATCTAGCCAAGTGGGGGGCAAGTGGAGGGCCAAGATTTGCCCAAGTGCCCCCTAGTCCCTACTCCACAAATCCCTCACAAATATCCTACCAACTAAAGCCCCCAAATCGTGCAAGGCTTGCCGTCCACACTCCACCAACTTGAGGGTGACAAGTGTCGCCCTCTCGTTGGTCCAAAATGTTTCGTCTCTCGGAAAAATCCGCAAAAATTAAAAATGACATAGCCGGAATTTTCCCTTCGCAAAGTTTGTAAAACGTTTCGTCGAAAAATGACTCTAACCGGGGGTTGTGCACCAAAATAAAATCGGCCAAGCCTACTTTAAAGTTCAAACTTTTCTACGTATGTCCCCACGTACATACTCTGGAAATACGGGGTATAACAGGATGTAAGTAGGAGGACTCAGCCTACCAGATCAGTTGCGGATTCAGTAGTTCGGAGAGGAAGGGGTGTTAGCCAGAGGAGGCCACCCCCACCTCGGTGTGGCCGTTGTGGTAAGTGTCATTGTGGGGAGTGTCGTACTTCTTCGACAGCTTGTTATGCTTGCGGCTAGCAGGGCCATTTTGCGAGAAATTGTCCGATCAGAGGTGGCGCGGATGTAGAGACTCAGCCTTCAGGATCAGTGGCTAGTTCATCACCTTCCCTAGCTATGCGCCCAACAGGGCAGGATGGATTAGAACGACAAAGGGGAGTGAAGCAGTAGATACAGGTATATCCTTAACCCTCTAGAGATTAGTATGTGTGATAAGATGAGTATATCTTAAGTGTTATGTTCAGATAGCATTGTGTTAATTATGATTAGAAATCATGGTTGGTTAAAAGGGTAAGATTGGGGATAAGGAAAGTGTGAGCCTTAGAATGTTATACGTGGAGACCTTAGAGGCAAGGCCATCTCGAGTAAAAGATTTATTTTTATATTTGACCCTTATCGGAGTGCATAGTACACGTGAGTTATGCTTGTGTGATAAGTCCCTGAGTGGTATGAAATGAAAGAGGGTAGTTGAGCTAAGAAGACCGCTAGGTTTTCGTGACTCGGTGGTGAGATTGTTCCGGATTGGGGAACAAGAGCTTGGCGCGAAGTGGGTCGGGTTGAGGCCATGTCGCGGGTCAACCCGCAGCCCGATTTGGGGTGGGGTCAATTCGAGGTGGTCCCGCTAGGTGGTGGGGTCATGAGGGTGTTAGGCCCAAGTTTAGTTAACCAGCGTACGAGTTCGTGGATGCGTTCGACCGATGGTCGGGCGATGGGTCAGCCCATCTTGTCTTATAGTCGAGGCATTTACTCGTGATGGGTTATGCGAGATGTTATGTATCGGGAAGGTTGTAAGGCTGCACGAGGTGCCTACTTTCACCTTATGACAAGCAGTGGAGCCCAGGTTACAGCTATTTCTTTTCTGGAAGTTTTACCAGGCAGGGTTAGGAACTCAGGTGAGTCTCAGTATCGCATTCACCCTCGGGCCAGTGTTTGGATTTCAGGGGTAGCTGTGAGGATTGTTGCCTCCTGTTGAGAGAGTGTTTTATAGCTACCATTTCAGTATTCGGATGTCGCCTTATGAAACCTTGTATGGGCGGAAGTATAGTATGTCGGTCGATTGGTTTGATGTTGGCAAGATTCAGATAGTTGGTTCATACTTGTTTCAGCAGAATGTGGATAGGGTGAAGCTTATCCAGGAGAGGTTATTGGCAGCTCAGAGTCAACAGAAGTCGTGCGGATAATCGGCGACGACGCTTGGAGTTCAAGTTGACGGTGGGTCTTCTTGAAGGTACCACCCCGGAAAGGGTGTGACGAGTTTTGGAAAACAGAGGAAACTTAGCCGAGGTACTTTGAGCGTTTTCAGATCATTTGGAGAATAGGCCAGGTTGCCTATAAGTTGGCATTGTCGTCCGACATAGGAAGCAGTACGTCCGGTCTTTCTTGTTGCTATGTTCGAAAAAGTGTCAGAGATCCATCCAGAGTGTTCCCAGTTAATGCTGACCAAGTTGGAGATAGTAACCCCGAGATTTTGGAGGCCAAGCGATGGCGAAATGTGGTAAGTTATTAGAAAGAGTTCGAGTGTACGAGGAGGGTACGACGAGTAAGGGAAGAAGTGAACATGTGTTAAGAGAATAGAAGTAATCGTTTCTTAAGGGAAGTAAAAGTGCGAAGGGAGTATCTTTTAAACTTTGGGTGGGAGCTTTTGTGATGTTAGAGGTGATTCCTCGTGGACTTGGATGTAAGTATTTGCGCGGGTGTTTTCTGTGGCCATGTGTGGCATTTGCAAACTGGTTAAGCTATGAGGAACTTGATCGTTATCTGTCTTGAGAAGGAACATTCGGGACGAATGTTTCTAAGGAGGGGAGAATGTTATACCCCGTATTTCCAGAGTATGTACGTGAGGGCGTATGTATAAAAATTTAAGCCTTAAGTAGGCAAAGGGACGAAATTTGTGCACAACTAGCGAAAAGAATTGTTTTCTGACGAAACGTTTTTCGGACCTTGCGAAGGGAAAATTACGGTTGCGACATTTATATTTTTTGCGGATTTTTCCGAGAGATGAAATATTTTGGACCAACGAGAGGGCGACATGTGTCACCCTCAAGTTGGCGGAAATGGTGGCCGAATTCCTTGGCACGTTTTTTCCATTTTTGTTGCCTAAAACATTTGGTCAATGTTTGCTAGATATTTGTGTGGTAGATGGATAAGGTGGGACCCACATAACACTTGCCCAAATCTACACCCTCCACTTGCCCTCCACTTGCCTTAATCTTGGCCATTGAAAGTCCTATAAATACCCCCCTTGAGTTGAAGACTTCTTCATCCACTCCACATTTTCTAAGTCTTGAAAATCCCTCTCCCCCTTAGTGTAGCTCTCGTCCAAGAGCTCCCCCTCCCCCTTGAGAAGGCCCTCGGCCGAAAGTACCCCCCCTCTTGAGTGTTGTTCTCGTGAAACACCCCCCCCCCCTTGGTAGAAAAGTATTCTCCAAGTATTGTTACTATTCCAAAATACCTTGGCCCAAATACCTTGTAGTATTCCAAGGTTACCCCTATACTAAAAGCCCAGAAATACTACTATACTTCCCTTCAGTCACAAAACGAAACCCTAAGGGAAAATCTTCATAATTGGTTGAAGTATTAAGAAGAAGTTGCGTAGAACTTCTAAGGGTTGTTTGGAGCGGGTTGGAGCGCCCAGAGTAGGAGCTAAACGTTGCTCAGGATCGACATTAAATCTTGGATAATTTTGGGCTTATCGAGGTAAATACTCTTGTCCTTCTATTGTGATTGGAAATTACATACTGTAGTAGTATAGAAATGAGTATAAGATATATAGAAGGATGGTATAAGAGAAGAGAATTGAATTGAAATCACATCAGAAGAATATTAAAGAAGAAGATTGAATCAGACTTACATGGGTGTATTCTGATGAACTTGTGTAGTTTAATGGGTAGGGAAGTGCTTCCCGATTTTCCGTTAGAATAGAGAACCCTCTGCTTAGTATATTCTACTGTGTAGTGTAGAGGTTGATAGACGTATTTGGCCTTTATAGTTTGAAAGTTCTGTGAGTAGCATGTTCTACTTGAAAGGTGGTCAAGGCTAGCCGGGTTATAAGCGGTGGAGCGTTTTGCTATTTGTCGATAACAGTCGCGAGGTATGTGATTCTTCCTATCCTCTTGAGCATGATATTTTAAAAGAATATATATAGTACGGTAGACGTCGTGTGTTAAGCGAGCGTGGTTTTTCTTTGCAATGTCTTCGACTTGAGTCTAAATAATAAGAATCTTGAAGTATTTCAAAAGAATTAAGAATCGTTTTGAAAGAAGAGTAATACTTGGTTTTAAAAGCTTGAGAGTTATACTAGCTTTATGGGAAGTTAGGTATAACGACTTAAGAGGATAAAAGGAACGATTTACTTAATTGTTTATGAGCTTATATTGATTTGAAATGAGAATAAGTATCGAACAAACCATCAGTAGCTAATAAAGAAATGTATTGACTAATTAAGTATTATTAAAACCAGTAGAAACCTCCATCTGCATAGAAGCTAAGATGTGACAAAATGATATTACATTTCCTAGATCATGGCTGCTTTAATAAGATTGTTATGAACAAGAATAACCTACTCACACATAAGGCGTATGTTTCTCAAATTGTTTTAAAAGAGAATTATATTATTAAGTGATTAAGACTATGAACTACGAAACCTTTCGAAAATAAGAGACTTGAGTATTTGAACTTAGGCAAACTTGAACTTTTGGAAAAGAAGGTTGTTACTTGTCTTTAAAAAGGGAAATTGTTTGGGTTTACTTAAAAAGATAGTCACTCTATTTTTGATACTACGGGTATCGTGTGACTTTTGTGAAAGAAGCGGATCTTTTTAAAGAATTAATGTACGTAGTACCTTGGGGTTAAAACCCGAACTTGTTGACATAAAATAGAAAGTACCTTGTGTGAATAACTTGACTATGTTTGGTTTGTGATAGCCTTGTAATACATTCTTGATTGGTTTGATAAGAAAACATGTTATGATGCTACGTATGTTCGTACCTTGTAACGTTTGTGTAAGAGGTTATTCTTATTGTGCTTATGTTGTTTAACGATAAGCCGTTGTGCTAGTATTATATCACTCACCTCTTGACATGATATACCGGGGGTTAAGCTGCCACGTCGAGGTACACCTCGAGCGATGCAATGTGACTATGATTCGAGAATACCTCATGCGGGTCCAGGGGGCCTATGTGGAGCTACGAGAGTTCCAGGTTAGTGTGCGGTCTATGTGGCCATGCGGTCTATGTGGCCATGCGGACTATGAGTCCAGGAAGATGCCGGGGAGTAGCTACCCTCGATGCGGGGAATACCTCATGCGGGCCTATGTGTGGCCTATGCGGGTGCGGAAGTTCCGAGATTAGACGCGCATTTGATCTTTGGCGAGTGGCGGCTTCGATCATGTGGCGGTCTAGAAAGACCTCGTGATACTGATTTATGGCTTTGTTGGTGCGTGGGTTTTAGTAGTCGGCTATGCCTTCGCATTTACCGTCACGGTTTTATTATGACACAGTGGGACACCGTGTTCATGTGTATTCCTTGGTGCTTTTATATATCATGAAGCTATGGCGGTGAGGAAGAAATTCCACAGGCATGATTGATATTGTGGGCATGAGACCCATGGTTATATTTGAGTGATGACTTTAAGGCGTGAGTCACGACTTGACATATTTGCTACATATGTGTATGTATCGTAAATTGGTTATCATATATGTCTTCATTTTATATAGACTATTATGATTTCATTTCTGATATTTTCATTTCACATACTTGGTACTGTTATCGACCTCGTTCGGGTGCGTTCATGCGCAGTAGAGGTACACCAGTTGTTGATCCTCGCTCTTAGGGTCACAGTTCAGCGTTTGGGAAGCTCCGTTTCTCCGGAGGCTTATCAGTGGTATAGTCCCCTGTCGTTGTAGGTACTTACATTCGTGGTATGGCGGGAACCGCGTCGCCATTGTTGTTATAACATTCTTAGAGGTCTGTAGTACTGTTGTGGGCAGAGTTTGTTAAAGGGATGTAACTGTTCGTATTTAAGTTATATATATATGCCGTAAGACAACTTTTCTCAGATAAACTATTTTACACTTCATATTATTTCATGTCTTGTTTTATATTCCGCTGATTACTCTGATGTATGTCTACTTGGGTGCCCGGGGTAAGGCACCAGTCACGGGCCCGGGTTCGGGTCGTGACACTATGTTAATAGATTGAGCTACGTAGTGGGATTTCGAGAATGGTACGGGTGAGATCCGTATGGAGTAAGTATGGTTGTTGTGGACAAGAAAACCCGATTATAGTATATGAGAAGTTAGTGTACCCATTTATGGGGTGGGATCAGTTGATAGTAGTCCCGCTATGTGACAGGGTCACGAGGGTACAATCCCGAGTCTAGTTAATCGTTTTACGGGTTCGTGGACGTGTTCCACCGGAACGAGTGTGAAGCGGAAATGGCCTTATGTTGTTTAAAATAGTAACTCCAAAGATTGGAGGCGAATCTGTATGAAGACTATGTCGTATGCTAGTATAAGTTTGGAAGAAATGCGGAAGAAATGCGACCGGTGAAAAGAGAGCGACCAAGTGTAAAGAAATGGAGCACGAATCCATGGGGACCTTTCGTGGTGACTACACCCGTGAGTGTTGGGTGGTAGGCGGCGGGTAGATAATTGCGTGCAACGTCGATCGTTGGACCCTAGCAGACCTAGCGTAGTGTTATGACACATTGAGGTCATTATGATGCGGGCTAGTTGGCCTTTTGTTAGGCCAACATTGGTGAAGAGAGATTGGCTCGATTCGGTTTTACCGTATGTTGATTATCGATGTAAAGGAAGAGAAGTGGTAGTAACCAGTGAATTATCATTCCTTCTTTGGCATCATTGTTTTTCTTTTTAAGTCTGTGTGACTTGTTCACTTGAGGTAAATTGACGCAGAAAGTAAGTAATAATTGAATTTGAAGGAATTTATGTTAAGTGCCCTTGGAGGTACTTGGAGTTGGTTTGGTGTGGAGGTCAGGGCCACGACCTTCCGGATAATTTCAGGAAAGTGTGCAAGGCATGAATAAAATAAGTACGAGTGCTGCCGGCAGAAAGCTGAGGGCATCTTGGGTAGGTTTTGAAAATCTACATGACTTTAAGGCGGTGCGTGATGATTAGATATTTACTGGACCGCAAGAGGACCCTGTGATTAGGGTTGTGACTCCAAGGAAAGTTTAAGATTTGGAGATAAGTTCTCTCCCCCACGTAAAAGGACAGTTTTACGTATTATGGGGTTGCGTGTACCCATGTTGTTAGACGCAGGATATGAGACTGGTAAGGTCTTCGGTATCGTCATGCCATAGGTTACAGTTGTAGATAACCGCGGGAAAAGTGTTGTGTTGGGGTGATTAAGAACGACGTACGAATTGGTCGAGGAAGTATTGTAAAGATATAAATGCAGGTTGTACGCATGTATGAAACTGTACGATTATGAATCAAGATAGAAATACTTTTGCTAATAATAAGCCTAAGGTGAGGATATGGCCGGAATGATAAAGGAGAATACGACTATGGTTATGTAAGTTGCACGAGTTATGACTACCCCAGACTAGTGTAAAGACCATTAGTAAATAATGGAAGTAAGAACATTTCGAGAAATGTGGTAACACCTAGCTATAGGCTCTACAAAGCGGGAAAGGAAAATCGGGTTACTACTTTCTGAGATCAAGAAATCCCACCCCTAAAATGTGATTGACAGAACCGTAAGTGAGTTAAGGATACCGAATATTTCGCGAGAATGAGAAAGGCTTCCACTATTGGAAGGTAAGTTGACTGACTACAGTTCTAACACCTCACGAAAGACTAGAGGGTTAGGTTATTATGATAACACATTGGGTGTTAGGCTAGGTTGTGTGCTGACGCAACCCGACAAGGATAGAGCTTATGTTTTCCCCGGTAGTTAGGGAAGCAGGAAAGGAAATTACGCCACTCACGATTTAGAGCTGGCGGCAGTTAAATCATGCCTTGAAGATTTGGGGGCATGACATATATATCGACTTCATGTGGATAATTGTACAGACCACAAAAGCCTCGGTATATCTGCAGTGAGCGGTAGAATTTCTGCGACAAGGTGGTTAGAGTTATTCAAGGATTGTGATATCGATATCCTATACCACCGGGGAAAGCAAGACGATTAAAGATACTCTTAGTCGCGGATCTAAGGGTAGTATGCGGATGGGCAGCGGATAGGCGGGCGTGGTCGTGAGATTCTTGATCAGAGCCTAGGGTTCGATTATTTGTTCCAAGGTTAATGGAGCTTTAGATCCGAGAGGTTGCTTAGTCTTCCTTCGTCGAAGAAGTAAAGAGGCGACGATATGAGATCGATTATGATATGATATCGAGATACGACTCTCGAAGAGAGAGCCTGTTTGTGTAGCACCAGATGGGGTGCTGTGTTATGAGAAAAGTTTGTGTGTACCCGGTGTTGCAGGACTAGTCAGCAGGTTTTAGGGGAGGCATACAGTGCTTATTGCTCAAATTGCTCAGGGTCGACTAAGTTGTGTCGTGACCTCAGATATATGTATGGGTAAGATGACCGGAAAAAGGGACATAGCGGAGTTCTTGCTTAGTGTCGAGTTAGTAGCAGTCATGGTTGAGCACGAAGCCCAGTGGGCTATTGCGAGCGATTGAAATCCCAACCTAGATATGAGAGGTAATTAATATGGATCTTGTTCTGGTGGCATCGTGCTCGGAGGAAGTGCGACTGGGGTCATGGTAAATAATTTTATTGAAAGCCGTGTCCTTCCGGATTAGGACCACTTATGTCACGACCGAACCGGGCGTGATCGTGCCTTACCCCGGGCACCCCAGTGATACAACATCATAGTAATCAGCGGAATATAAAACCAAATACATGAAACAATGTAAAGAAGACACATGTTTATCTGAAGAAAAGTTGCCTTACGGCATAATATAAAACTTTAATCCGAACAGTTACATCCCATACAACTCTGCCCACAACAGTACTACAGACCTCTAGGAATGATACGACAACAATGGCGGGACAGGGCCCCGCCATACCCCTGAATGTAAAAACCTACAACGACAGGACTATACAAGATAAGCCTCCGAGAAAGCGGAGCTTCCCAACGCTGAATCTGACCCTAAGAGCGAGGATCGATCATGCGTACCTTTACTGCGGCATGACGCGGCCCAGGAGGTCGATAACAGTACCAAGTATGTGGCGAAAATCGTAAATGAAATCATAGTAGTCTATATAAAGCGGGAGATATGTATGATAACCAAACTACGATTCCTGATAAGCGATCGTATGTCAAGTCGTGACTCGCCCTCAAGTCATTACTCAAGTATAATAATGGGTCTCACGCCCACAACATCAATCATGCGTGGAATACCTTCGCCATCGCCGTGATCCATGATATAAAAGCATCAAGGAATATACATAAACACCAGGTCCCACCTGTGTCATAATAAAACCGTACGGGGTAAGTACGAAGGCATAGCCGACTACTAAAACCCACAGTACCAACAATGCTATACAACTGTATCACGAGGTCTTTCAAGACCGCACCACATGATCAGGCCGCCACTCGCGCGATATCAATGTGCGTGTCTATTCTCGAACTTACGCGATTCCGCATAGGTCACACACGGACCCGCGTGAGGTATTCCTCGAATCATAGTCCTGCATCGCTGAGGTATACCCGCGTCGGGCGGCTTAACCCCGGTATCCGCTGGACTCCGCGGCCCGCATAGTCTCAAAAGACCGCATAGTCGTGGACGCATAGGGCATCCCCGTCGGGCTAAACACCCGAATGATCAATCCTCGAGCATACCGCTGCTCGCATAGTCTCACGAGACCGCATAAGCCGTATAGACCCGCATCGGTGGTGCAGCCCACCGGTATAACGATCGAGGGTAGGTGATATAATAATAGTACAACGGACTTACCGGTTAGCAACGTAAGCACAGCAAGAATGACCCCCTTACACAACAATCACAAGATACTAACACACGTAGCATCCTAACATGTTTACTTGTCAAATCAACAAGAAAGTATTACAAGGCTATCACAAACCAACAAAGTCAAGTTATTCACACAAGGTACTTTATGCTAATAAGTTGAATTATCTATCCCCAAAGTACTTCATACATTAACTCTTTTAAAAGATTCGTTTCTTTCACGAAGTCACACAATACGTAGTATAAAATAGAGTGACTATCTTTTAAGTAAACCAAAACACTTCCCTTTGTAAAATCAAGTAACAACATTATTTTCCAAGCGTTCAAGTTTGCCTAATTTCAAATGTTCACGTTTCTTATTTTAGAAAGGTTTAAAGTTCATAGTCTTATTCATTTAAGAATATAATTCTCTTTTAAACAATCAGAAACATATGTCTTATATGTGAGTAGGTTATTCTTGTTCATAATCAATCTTATTAAGCGATGATCTAGGAAATGTAATATCATTTTGTCTCATCTTAGCTTCTATGCGGATGGAGGTTTCTCTTGGTTTTAATAATACTTCATTAATCAAAACATTTCCCTTTATTAACGCGGTGGTTTGTCGATACTCATTCTTATTTCAAATCGATGAAACATTATTCCTTTTAAAACCAAGTACTCATTACTCACGAATGAGGTTTCACACAAAATTCATATTAATTTAATTAAGTCAAGCCTCTTGTCTTTTAAGATCAAGTCTCTTAACTTCTAAAATCAATAAATCATTCATTTTATCTCTCTTAAGCCGTTATACGTAACTTCCCATAAAGCTATTATAACTCTTAAGTTTTTAAAACCACAAGCATTTTCTTACTACATAAAGTTGTTATAACCAACTTCCCATAAAGCCGTTATAACACTTTATGTTTTAAACCAATCAATTACATTTAACACGTATGCGTCTAGTACTACATAGTTATTACACATATCATGCTAGAAAAGATAGGAAGAGGTTCACATACCTCGCGGCGATTATCGACTAATAGCAAAAGCGCTCCAAGTACCTCAAACCGTGGCTACTCCTTAAGCCAGTAGATCGCGCCACACATAGTACTTCAACCTATAAGGCCACAAGGCGCATTAACATCTAGATCTTATCGTAGAACATTCTACGTAAAATTGGCAACCTCCCCACTGCAACCGCGTAAAGCTCTTCCTCTATCGAAGTAGCTATCAAGCCAACCGGGGGTTTATACGTCTAACCGGACGTGTACAATTCTACTTCACGATAATGCTACACAAGTCTCATGTCAGATCTATGTAATTACTGATTGATTCTCTTTCTTTAAATTCGGGCTTAAGTCAAAAGACATTGCGAAAACTACGTTGATTCTATTCAATATTCATTCTATATATAGTATACTTCAACTATATATTCTAACAATCATGTAATTTCCAATTACAATAGGGGGACAAGATATTTACCTCGATAAGCCCAAAATTATCCAAGTTTAATGTCGCTCCTGAGCAAGGTTTAGCTCCTACTCCGTGCGCTCCAACCCGCTCCAAACAACCCTTAGAAGTTCTACGCAACTTCTACTTAACACTTCAACCGAATTATGAAGGTTTTCCTTAGGGTTTCGGTTTGAGACACAAAGGACATAAGCTAGTATTTCCGGGCTCTACGCAAAGAGGTATCTTTGGAATACTACAAGGTATTTGGGCTAAAGTAATTTGGGTATAGTAACAATACTATGGAGAGTATTTCTACCAAGAGGGGGGGTATTTATACGAGACAACACCACAAGGGGGGGTGTATACCCCAACGACCCCACTAGGAGGGTACTCTCGGCGAGGGGAGGGTGCTCGGCTAAGGCCTCACAGGGAGGGCGAGAACAATACTAGAGAGGAGGGAATTTCAAGACTTGGAGATTTGTAGAATGGATGAAGAAGTCTTCAAAGGGAGGGGTATTTATAGGTCAAGCAAAGGCCAACCAATGGCCAAGATCATGCCAAGTGCAAGGCAAGTGTAAGGTCGAGATTTGGACAGGTGTGTGTGGGTCCCACCTTATCCATCTAACTCACAAATATCCTACCAACTCCACTCACCAAAATCGTACAAAAGCCGCCCCTTAAAGCCACCAATGAGAGGGTGCCAAGTGTCTCCCTCTTGTTGGTCCAAAATGTTTCGTCTCTCGGAAAAATCCATAAAAATTAGAAATGACATAGCGTAATTTACCCTTGAAGTTTAGTAAAGCGTTTCGTAAAACGACTCTAACCGGGTGTTGTGCACAAAATAAATCGTCCAAGCCAACTTTAAAGTTCAAATTTTTCTACGTACGTCCTTACGTACATACTCTGGAAATACGGGGTATAACATTCTCCCCTCATTAGAAACATTCGTCCCGAATGTTCCTTCTAAGTCTCAAAACAAACGCGCGCCAGTATAGTCTTCACTACTATACTTACGAGAACAAACCTGCCACACTGGCCACGAAACACCTCTAACCTCACAAAGAAATGATCACATCTATGCTCGCCATACATGCTCGCTTCTTCCTTACGTGCGTACACATTCTCGTACACTCGAACTCTTTCATAACTTACCACATTTATTACTCGCCCGGTTTCCAAAACTCGTCACACCGCTTTCCGGTGGTACCTTCAAGAAGACCAGTCGGCTGAACTCAAGCGTTGTCGCAGTTATCCGCACGACTCGCTGACTCGAGCTTCCAATAACCTCTCTGGATAAGCTTCACCTATCCACTTCTGCTGAACACGTATGAACCAACTATCGAACCTTGCGGCGTCGAACCAATCGGCAAGAACTTACACTTCCGCCCTACCAGCGTCGCGGCGATATCCGAACACCGAAATGGTAGCTATAAAACATTTCCCAACGGAGACAACAATCCTCACAACTACCCTGAAATCAAAACAATGGCGAGGACGAATACGATACGGAGACTCACCTGAGTTCCTAACCCTGCCTGGTAAAACTTCCAGAAAACGAAAAATAGCTGTAACCTGGGCTCCACTTCCTGACATAAGGTGAAAGCAGGCACCTCGTGCAGCCATACAACCTTCCCGATCGATCATCTCGCATAACCCTGCGAGTAAACGGTCTGGCGAAAGACACGGGCTGACCACGGCCGGCCTACTACATGGTTGAGCGCGTCCACGAACTCGCGATGGTTAACTAAACTTGGGCCTAACACCCTTGTGACCTATCACAAAGCGGGACCACCTCAAACTTACCACCATAAAAAGTCGCGGGTTGACGCAATCGGTCCATGACCCGACCATTCTGCGCAAGAAACACTAGCTCCCCGATCAGGAACAATCTCACTAACCACGTTACGAAAACCTAGCGGTCTTCTTAGCTCAACTACTCTCTTTCATTTCACACTACTCAGGGACCTATCACACAAATATATATCACGTGCACTACGCACTCCGATAAGGATCAAACATAAAAATACATTTTTCTCGAGATGGCCTTGCCTCTAAGGTCTCTATGTATAACATTCTAAGGCTCACACTTTCCCTTATCCCCAATCTTACCCTTTTACTAACCATGATTTCTAATCACAACTAACATGCTGCTATCAGAACATAGCACTTATGATATACTCATCTTATCATACATACTGATCTCTAGAGGTGTCACGACCGAGCCGGGCATCGATGCCACTACTTGGGCACCTGTTGGTATACATCGAGAGAATATGGCGAACATACATGAAACTTATAACATAAATAACGAGAAATTAAACCACGGCTTAGCCGATAAGGCTACCTTCCCGACACGTATACATATACATAACAACAGCGATTACATCCCTTTCTTTTTACAAACCGACCCTGACATGAGACTACAGACCTGCAGAATTACAAGCTGCGGCGGGACGGGGCCATACGTACCCCTGAATGTACATAAGTCTACCACATCGTGAAACCGTACCAAAGATAAGCCTCGGAGTGAAAGAGCTTCTTTCCAAAATCGAACAGAGATCCTAGAGCGAGGATCACCAACCTGTACCTATCACTGCGGGCATGAACGGCCCGAAGAAGTCGATTACAGTGCAGTATGGAACAGAAATAAAATGCAATAACCAAATCATATATGTATAAAAGAATGTCCTTTTAACTCCTGAAATCAATCATATATTAACCATTCCTTTCCTCATTTCAATAAGATTTAACAACATATTCTTACCTACATACTTAAGAGTTTAATCCAGTCTTTTTCACATAACTTACATATCTTACATAACATAATCCGGCCCATTTATGACACGGTGTCTTGATGAATCATGTGACATAACCGCCTACCGCCTTGCATCGTGGAATCATGTAGCATCAGACCGTGGGGCTCGGCTCTGTAAGATGACGTAACCCGCTATGTAGGCTCGGTAATATGGCGTAAGGCCTATGGGTAGGCTCGGTGTATCTCATAACGTAATTCGCCTATTTGTAGGCTCGGTGTATTTCATAACGTGTCCGACCTATTTGTAGGCTCGGTAAAGTTAATAACGTAATCCGGCCTATTTGTAGGCTCGGTGTATTTCATAACGTAATCCGGCCTATTTGTAGGCTCGGTGTAATATTTCCTTACATAACATTTTTAAACCATCTTTTCACTTCTTCTTAAGTCGTCATAACAACTTCCCATAAAGCTATTATAACAACCATTCATTTTAGAGAACTTATGTCACTTTTATTCTTACAACATTTAGGAAAGCGGGATCCAAAGATACTACGCATACATACTTAAAAAGAATCATATCGCTTAAAACTTCATAATCCTTAAAAGACAATCAAGGTTCTTAGTCTTCAAACTTCATAACATACTTCCTTTAAAGCCCAATTACTTATACAAAAACATATAAAGTTCCATACCTTCCAAAACCAAGTAATTTATTCCCTTAAAATCATATAACTTCCACCTTTAAAATCAATCTCCTTTTCACATATAAATTCAAGTCATTTTCGAACATAAAATCCACTTACTTACTTTAAACAAATCAAGACACATAGCCTTTAAATCAAATCTCATAACTTCCTAACCATTCTTACCAACGTCTCCCATAAGACCTAGTAAGGACTTAGGACAATTTAAACATACTCTTAACTTAGATTCAACAATGTAAATACTTCTTAACTTCTAAGAGTAGAAGGAATCTTGAAATACTATCACATGGAGATTTCATACGTAGGATCATGCCAAAGAAAGAAGAGGTTCACATACCGCGACTAGCGACAAGTTGCAAAAAGGCTCCAAAGTACTTCAACCTATAATGGCCACAATACGTCCATTAACCTCTTAATTCAAACGTAGAATATTCTAAGTGCTAAGTCACTAAATTACGAGGAATCAGCGCTACGGAAAATCGAATAACACCCTTTGTTTACATCACGACCCATTCCGGGGCCCGTGGATGCCTAAGGGCACCCAAGTAGTCATACATCGAGTAATCGTGAAATATAAAACAAGACATGAAACGATTTATAAAATAAGACACGATTTATGTGAGAAAACATCGCCTTTCGCATATATATAAACATGGTTTTAGCGATTCATCCGATCTTGTACAACATGACTACGCACTCTAAGGAAATATACAACTATGGCGGACGGGCCCCGCCATACCGATCAGACAAAACTATCTACAACGGGAGATCATACCCAAAAGTAGAGCCTCGGAAAGATGGAGCTCCCGACACCAACGTAGAGATCCTAAGAATGTGGATCTAGAACACATTTTGCCTTACTGCGGCATGAGCGCAGCCGAAGGAGGTCGATAACAGTACTAAGTATATGAAATCAGAAATACTTAAATGAAAACATATCATTTTAAAATCAGTTTTGCAAGTATGTATGAAACAACCAGGACCGCACATAGTGCCACATCATAAACAAGAGCAACAATAGGTAAATCAGAATGTGTCTTTTCTAGGTGCGAATGATCGAAGCGGGCCAATTGCCCGTAGTATCACCATGCAAGCCTAATCTCGACTCCGTAGTCGCGTAGGCCACTCACATAGGCCCGCATAGGTACATAACCGCATCGAGGTAGCTACTCCTCGGCGTCGTCCCCGACTCGTAGTCCGCGTGGCCACATAGGCCGCGTGAGGTATAACCCCGCATCACTAACTGGAACTCCGTAGCTCGCATAGGTCCCTGGACCCGCATGAGGTATTCTCGAATCATGGTCCTGCATCACCGAGTCTACCGCGTCGGAGGCGCTTAACCCCGTAATATGTCAAGAGGTGAGTGATAGTACACTAACATGTGACTTATCTTTAAACAACATAAGCACAACAAGAATACTCTCTTATACAAGCGTTACAAGACACTAACACACATAGCATCATATCATGTCTACTTATCAAACCATCTTATTATTCTTTTCACAATTCAATATAAGTGCATTATAAACACATAGGAAAGCTTTCTTTTATCATTCTTAAGTGGTTATACTTAACTTCCCATAAAGCTAGTATAACTCTTAAGCTTCATTTTAAAAACAATTAGTTCTCTTCATTAAAAATGATTCGAGATTCTTTTGAAATGCTTTGATTCTTTATTATTCAGCTTAAGCGTGAGGCATCACGTAAGTATTATTCGGGCTTAAGCCGTGAGGCATTCTGTAAGTATTATTCGAGCTTAAGTCAAAGACATTCCGTAGTTATTATTCGGTTAACACGTATGCGTCTACCGTACTATATATATATTGTAAAATATCATGCTTTAGGAAGAATCACATACCTTCTCATGAAAACCACCGCCAAGTTGAATATGTCGCGCAGAGAATCGACCTATAATAGTCGACACGTCTATCAACGTTGAACTACTTTGTAAATTCTAAGCAGAGGGTTCTATATCCTACGGAAAATTGGGCGATTCCCTACGGTGAGCTACTCAAGTCTCATCATGAAAGCGGTCCTATGTAAATGCAGTTTGATTATTCTTCTTTAAACCCTTCTGTGATAATACCAATTCTATTCGCAATATTCTTCTAAGTATCTAATACTTATTCTTATACTACTACAATAAGTATTCTCTAATTCAAAAGAGGTTAGGATTAGTTACCTCAGTAAGCCCAATAATATCCTAGATAAAGTCGCTGAGCAAGGTTTTGCTCCTAAGTTGTATGCTCCAAGAAACCTTAGAAGTTCTTCACAACTTCTACTAAGTACTAAGGGATTTGAGCTAGGGTATTTTGGGCATTATAACAATACTAGAAGACAACTTTTCTACCAAGGAGGGGGTAGATTTTGGCTAGGCTAGGGGGCCTCGGCCAAACTTCAAAGGGAGGGGGTGTTTGGGCGAAAAGGCTACAAAGGGAGAGGAGAGGATTTTTAGACTTGGAAGCTTTTGTGGACGAAGAACTCTTCATCTCGAGAGGGTATTTATAGGTCAAGGATGGCCAACCAAGGGCCAAGATGTAGCCAAGTGCTAGGCAAGTGTAAGGCCAAGATTAGGCAAGTGTATCTAGCCAACTTGCACACAAAATATCCTACCAACTACTTGACAAAATTGGCTCTCCAATTCGGTCCAATTCCGCCACAAGTCCATCAATTGGAGGTGACAAGTGTCGCCTCCCGTTGTCCAAAATGTTTCGTCTCTCGGAAAAATCCGCAAAATTAGAAATGGCATAGCCGAATTTACCCTACGAAAGTCGTGGAAACGTTTCGTCGGAAAACTATTTGCTTTGTGAGTTGTGCCCAAAAATCGTCCAAGGCCCAAACTTTAAGGCCAAACTTTTTGACGTATTCCCACGCATACTCTGGAAATACGGTATAACGGTTACTTACTTTGCCACCTTTTCAAGGCCGAAATACAATAACCAAACAGCGATTGGCTCGCAACAATATAGAAGGTAGTCGATACAAATGAATAACTAAACAGCCCCAATTGGCTCACAATTTAGAAAGTAGTCCAATACAATTGAATAACAAACTAAAAGTCCAAATTCGGCCACCTTGAGTTCAACCATACCAATTATTATCAAATTTCCATTTCAATCCAAATTGTTAACATAACATGATATCAAGTCGCATTTGATTAAAACTACCACAATTTTCAAATCAATAACATGCGACGATTCTAATAACGACTAAATTGAAATCCAACTTAACATGGCTTACATTACACTCAGGATTTCCAAGGCTACAATCAATCCACAATCCTTATAAACTTCTACATATCAACTTCATGCTAGCAACACGTAAAGCTAACAACAACAATATAAATATATAATCTTGTAACACATTAAAGGACAAGATTATACCTCAACGAATCTTAATACAATTCCAATCCGAAGTCGCTCCTTAGTAGTTTAGAACCTCTCCAAGACACTTCAATCCACTTGTTGAGACCCTTAGAACCATACCAACAACTTTCCTTCAACTTCCAATCCAAAACCTAGAAAGACAACTAGGTTTTCGTTTTGCGACTAACCCGTAAACTATCTTTTTCCAAGATTTTCCTATTGAGATATGCTTACACTACCCTCAAGAACCTTGGTTTAAAGTGTGGAGTCAAAAGGACAAGAAACAATTTTTTTTCTTCCTTCCCTAGAGTGAACCCGGGAGCTTATGCCTATGTTCATCCAATTTTTTGTAAATTTTGCTAAGTGTTGGGCTCTCTCACACTACTAGTAGTATTATAAGGGACATGGAGGGTCAAGGTGTGGACAAATGGGTGATTTGGATGAAATCTTATAAAATATCAAGACTTTGGACGCTTTGACTTAGTCAACTTTCTCAAGCTTGACTACTAGCAAGACTTGTCTTCCTAACAAGGGTCAAATGACCATTGTGTCCATGCTTCAATTCGTCCAAGACAACATAAGGGGGGTGACACGTGTCGCCCTCCCATTTGTCACAACATTACGTTTTTCCGACAATTCCATAATTCCGCTAATTTTTTTACAAGTCTCAAATCTTAACACTTGTGAGCTCTTACGTACTACCTTAAAACATGTCTTGTAAATACGGGGTGTAACAAGAGGGTTAAGTATATACCTGTATCTACTGCTTCACTCCCCTTAATCGTTCTAATCAAACCTGCCCGGTAGGGCTCATAACTAAGGAAGGTGACGAACTACCCATCGACCCTGAAGGCTAAGTCCTCCTACTTGCATCCCTCCTACTAGGATGCCCTTTCGACACCCGGCCCTTACGGACGTAAGTACAACAAGTACCAACAAAAAAAAGACGACATTCCCCGGGATGGCGCTGTCGCCACATGAACCGGCCCGGAGCTCGACCAACTCGGCGTACCGAGCGCCACGAAATCCGTGGAGGACCACTCTGCACCGCGGAGTGTGTATCGATCTGCTGAGGCGATTTGCCTCAAAGTTATCAAAGGACCTGCTTACGGCGCCTTCTTCTCGCCCTTCGTTAACCCGTCGATCTCTACGTTGGCTCGCTGCGCATAAGCCCGCATAGGCCATGCTCGAAGCCTGACGAGCTATTCTTGCACCACACTCTCTTAGATATTCATCAAGACGCGATAAATCGATACATCATATACCTCTGGTAGCTACATCCTTAGCTAGTAATAGGTCGTATCTTTGCAATCTATATTCTCTGTTCCGGCCGTGGGCGAAGGTTCAAATGTCACGGCGCGTAGCGCTACTGCGCGCTAAACTCTGGGCCGGGTGACGTAGCATAACTCCCGAATGAAGCACCACCGGTGATGATTGGGCTGTGCCACGTAACCTCTCTGCTACTCGCCTCGGCCGCTTCGCTTCTCCTGCGGGTTTGCCCTACGCGGAGGCATAGCGGTAAGGAAAGAAATACGTTAGAGGTCCAACTTACAACACGCTCTAAGGCACGATCTCGAGTGAGAAGAATAGAAACCAATCCTAAATATCCTATAGCCTCCGATTATTGGTGCGCGCACAACACGATAATCAAGACTTCATCGATACGGTTCAGACACTTTCCGAGGATTAATCGCTCGATACCACTTTTGTCACGGCGAACTCGGGCGTGATCGTGCTACCGCACCGGTGATACAACATCGAGTAATCGTGGAATATAAAACCAAATACATGAAACAATGTAAAGAAGACACATGTTTATTCGAAGAAAAGTTGCCTTACGGCATAATATAAAACTTTAATCCGATATACATCCCATACAACTCGCGATTACTCTGCACTCTAGGAATGATACGACAACAATGACGGGACGGGGCCCGCCATACCACGAATGTAAAAACCTACAACGGGGACTATACTAAGATAAGCCTCCGAGAAACGGAGCTTCCCAAACGAATCGTGACCCAAGAGCGAGGATCGATGATCGTGCCTTTACTGCGGCGTGAACGCAGCCCCACGAGGTCGATAACAACGGTACAGTATGTGGCGAAAATCGTAAATGAAATCATAGTAGTCTATATAAAGCGGAGACATGTATGATAACCAAACTACGATTCACAATAGCGATGTCAAGTCGTGACTCACGCCTCAAGTCATTACTCAGTATAATAATGGGTCTCACGCCACAACATCAATCATGCGTGGAATACCTTCCTCCGCGATCCATGATATAAAAGCATCAAGGAATATACATAAACACCGTGTCCCACGTGTCATAATAAAACCGTCTTGGGTAAGTACGAAGGCATAGCCGAATACTAAAACCCGCATCAACAATGCTAGAATCAGATCACGAGGTCTTTCTGACCGCACCACATGATCGGCGCCACTCGCCCGCGATATCAATGTGCGCGTCTATTCTGGAACTTACCGCGATTCGCGCCGGTCACACGAACCGCGAGGTATTCCTCGAATCATGGTCCTGCATCGCTGAGGTATACCGCGTCGGAGCTTAACCCGGTATCCACGGACTCCGCACTCGCGTAGTCTCAAAAGACCGCATAGTCCCGTGGACCACACGATCCCGTCGGGCTAAACACCGGAATGATCAATCACGGAGCATACCGCTGCTCGCATAGTCTCACGACGCATAGGCCGATAGACCGCGCAGGGTGGCAAGCCCGGTATAACGATCGAGGGTAGGTGATATAATAATAGTACAACGGACTTACCGGTTAGCAACGTAAGCCTGGCAAGAATGACCCCCTTACACAACAATCACAAGATACTAACACACGTAGCATCCTAACATGTTTACTTGTCAAATCAACAAGAAAGTATTACAAGGCTATCACAAACCAACAAAGTCAAGTTATTCACACAAGGTACTTTATGCTAATAAGTTCGGGTATCTATCCCCAAAGTACTTCATACATTAACTCTTTTAAAAGATTCGTTTCTTTCACAGAAGTCACACAATACCCGTAGTATAAAATAGAGTGACTATCTTTTTAAGTAAACCAAAACACTTCCCTTTGTAAAATCAAGTAACAACATTATTTTCCAAACGTTCAAGTTTGCCTAATTTCAAATGTTCACGTTTCTTATTTTAGAAAGGTTTCGTAGTTCATAGTCTTATTCATTTAAGAATATAATTCTCTTTTAAACAATCTGAGAAACATATGCCTTATATGTGAGTAGGTTATTCTTGTTCATAATCAATCTTATTAAGCAGCCATGATCTAGGAAATGTAATATCATTTTGTCTCATCTTAGCTTCTATGCAGATGGAGGTTTCTTGGTTTTAATACTTCATTAATCAACCATTTCCTTTATTAACTGCAGCAGGTTTTGTCGATACTCATTCGATTTCGAAATCAAGAAACATTATTCCTTTTAAAAACCAAGTACTCATTACTCACGAATGAGGTTTCACACAAAATTCATATTAATTTAATTAAGTCAAGCCTCTTATCTTTTAAGATCAAGTCTCTTAACTTCTAAAATCAATAAATCATTAATTTTATCTCTCTTAAGCCGTTATACCTAACTTCCCATAAAGCTATTATAACTCTTAAGTTTTTAAAACCACAAAGCATTTTCTTACCTACATAAAGTTGTTATAACCAACTTCCCATAAAGCCGTTATAACACTTTATGTTTTAAGCCAATCAATTACATTTAACGCATGTACGTCTACCGTACTACATAGTTATTACACATATCATGCTAGAAAAGATAGGAAGAGGTTCACATACCTCGCGACGATTATCGACTAATAGCAAAACGCTCCAAGTACCTCAAACCGTCGGCTACTCCTGCCAAGTAGATCGCGCCACACATAGTACTTCAACCTATAAGGCCACATGCTTTATTAACATCTAGATCTTATCGTAGAACATTCTCTGAAAATTGTAAGACTTCCCCCCCCCGCAACCGCGTAAATCTCTCATCGAGGCCGCCATCGCCAACCGGCAGGGGTTTATACGTCTAACGACGCGTGTACAATTCTACTTCACAGTAATGCTACACAATTCTACTGTAATATAGTCCTATGTAATTATAGTTCAGTTCTCTTTCTTTAAATTCACGCTTAAGTCAAAAGACATTGCCGAAAAACTACGTTCAGTTCTATTCAATATTCATTCTATATATAGTATACTTCAACTATATATTATAACAATCATGTAATTTCCAATTAAAATAGGGGGACAAGATATTTACCTCGATAAGCCCAAAATTATCCAAGTTTAATGTCTCGAACAAGGTTTAGCTCTACTCGTGCGCTCAACCCGCCTCCAAACAACCCTTAAGTTCTACTTAACTTACTTAACACTTCAACCGATGAAGGTTTTCCTGGTTTTCGGTTTGAGACACAAAGGACATAAGGTAGTATTTCCTCTACGCAAAGGTATCTTTGGAATACTACAGGTATTTGGGCTAAAGTAATTTGGGTATAATAACAATACTATGAGTATTTCTACCAAGAGGGGTATTTATACGAGACAACACCACAAGAGGGTGTATACCCTCGGCAACCCCACTAGGAGGGGTACTCTCGACCAAGGGAGGGTGCTCTCGCTAAGGCCTCATGAGGGAGGGCGAGAACACTACTAGAGAGGGAGGAATTTCAAGACTTGGAGATTTGTAAAATGGATGAAGAAGTCTTCAGGGAGGGTATTTATAGGTCAAGCAAAGGCCAACCAACGCCAAGATCATGCCAAGTGCAAGGCAAGTGTAAGGTCAAGATTTGGACAAGTGTGTGTGGGTCCCACCTTATCCATCTAACTCACAAATATCCTACCAACTCCACTCACCAAAATCGTCCAAAAGCCGCTTAAGTCCACCAACGAGGGTGCCAAGTGTCGCCTCTTGTTGGTCCAAAATGTTTCGTCTCTCGGAAAAATCCGCAAAATTAGAAATGACATAGCCGTAATTTACCTTCGCAAGTTTAGTAAAACGTTTAAAACGACTCTAACCGGTGTTGTGCACAAAATAAATCGTCCAAGCCAACTTTAAAGTTCAAATTTTTCTCGCACGTCCTTACGCATACTGCAAATACGGTATAACAACTTACTCGGTGAGGTTTATGCTAGCTTGTATAGCGAGAGATTGTGAGGCTTGCACGGGGTTCCTACGTTTATGATGATGCAGATGAGCTTCTACGGATAACTTATGGAGGTTTTTCGTAAGGTTTTAGGGACACGGTGAGTCTCGTGTTGCATTGCACCTCGGACCAGACGAGCGGGCGTACTATCCGCACGCGAGGATAGGTTGCGGGCTGTGTTCTTGATTTCAACAATGGCGGGAGGTTAGTTGCCTCTTCTTTGAGTTACGTCACGATACCGATACCGCTTCCGATTCGGATGGCCCTATGAGGCTCAGATGTAAGAAAGTGTAGATCTCGGTTGGATGGTTCGGCGTAGGCGAGGTTCGATTATTTGGTCGGACTTGATTCAGTGGGTGTGGATTAGCGAAGCTTATCCGAAAGATTATTAGTAAGCTTAGAGTCGTGACTTTATGCAAATAACCGACGCCGACACTGGAGTTCGAGTTGACGTTAGCATAAGTATTGTTATGTGGCCATGTCACGACCGATTCGCCCGTGGTCGTGCCTTACCGAGCACCCTAGTGATACAACATCGAGTCAATGGAACATAAACGATACAAGACATATTATGAAATATGAAACAATAATCGAGAAAACTTGCCTTTCCGTATATGTAAATAACAACTTTTTCAACATGAGCAGTTTAATCCTTTTTACAAACCCCGCCCACACAAGATTACTGCACCTCTAAGAATGATATGACAACAATGGCGGGATGGCCCGCCAAACCCCGAATGTAAACACTTACTACGACGGGGACTATACCACTGATAAGCCTCCGAGAAACGGAGCTTCCAAATTTGAAACCACCTGAGCTAGGATCAACGATCGTGTACCTCAACTGCGGCATGAACGCGGCCCCGAAGGAGGTCGCACAACAGTGCAGTATGTGAAACTAAAAAATACTGTAAATAAAATCATAATAGTCTATAAAGCAGGAGACATGTATGATAAGTGTAACGACCCGTTCAGGGCATCGTGCCTTACAGGCACCCTAGTGATACATACATCGAGAAAATCAGCGGAACATAAAACATGAGTCATTTAACAAGAGATATAATAAATAAAGCCAACCAAAATATTGCCTTCGTGATATACATAAAACCGAACAGTTTAATCCTTTTACAACCCGCCCACAACAAGATTACAGACCTCTTAAGATATACACGACTATGACGGACAGGGCCCGCCATACCCCGAATGTACAAGAACCTACAACTCGTGGAACACCTACCAAAAGATAAGCCTCGAGAAAGCGGAGCTTCAAATCTGAATCGTGATCCTATGGCGAGGATCCACGATCGACCTCTACTGCGGCGTAACGCAGCCGGCGAGGTCAAGACAACAGTACCAAGTATGTGAAACTGCAATATCAGAATGAAATCATACTAGTCTATATAAAGCGGGAGACATGTATGATAACCAAACTACGCTCACAACATAAAGCGATCATCACTCGATATAACTATGGGTCTCACGCCACCACATCAATCGAGTTCGCATGGCGCATGCCTCTAAATCGTGACGGTGACATGTCCATGATGCAACAATAATACCATGTCCATACATGCCCCAATTCTGCGCCGGTGTAGACATGTCCATGACCTCAACAACAAGACAAAGAATCCAAATGGAAGCATACCGTGCGCTACGATCGTGTCGGTATGTCGAAGGAAAAATAAGACAACATTCCAAATGGACGATACCCGCGCGCTACGCATCGTGTCGGTATGTCCAAAGGGAAATATAAGACAACATTCCAAATGGGCGATACCCGCGGCGCTACGATGTCGGTATGTCCAAGGAAACAACAAGGTAATCTAAATGGAAGCATACCCGCGGCGCTACGATCGTGTCGGTATGTCCATAGCGATGCACAACAATACTATCAGCGAACGCACTGGAATTTCTCCACACGCTGTAAGACGCCCGAGTAAGTTCTCAACTACCAACCGACCTCCATCGAGACGCGGTAACACGAAATACAACGCTTTGCACAAAGGTTATCATAAGCATAGCCAAGCTTCACAACAACAAGCATAAAGTTTCACAACAACACAAAGTACTTTCATTTTATACCAAAGTCCGGTTTTAGCCTAAGTACTACGACGTTAAATTTTGTAAAAGAGATCCATTACTTTTATCAAAGTCACCCGATACCGTAGTATTAGAATGACCAACCCACATTTTTAAGTAAACTAACACTTTCCTTTTAAAATCAAGTACCAACATTCTTTTCCTAAGTTCCAGGTTGCCTAGTTTCAATTACTCCAACTTCTCATTTTCAAAAGGTTTCATAGTTCCCAAACTTAATCACTTGATTCCTTTAGAACAATTGAGTAACATATGTCATATATGTGAGTAGTTTATTCTTGTTTATAACGATCTTATTACAAAATGACCATGATCTAGAAAATGTAATATCATTTTGTCTCATCTTAGCTTCTATGCATGGAGGTTTCTACTGGTTTTAATACAACACATCATTATTCAATACATTTTCCTTTTATTAACGCTGCGGGTGCAGCCGATACACATTCGATTCGAAATCGAAACATTATCCCTTTAAAACCAAGTACTCATTACTCACGAATGAGGTTTCACACAAACATCCACATTAAAACAAATAAGTTAAGTCTCTTATCTTATAAGATCAAGTATCTTAACTTCTAACATCGAAACCATTTTCACTTACATAAGGTCGTTATAACTAACTTCCCATAAAGCTATTATAACACCCTATGTTTTAAACCAACCAAATCACTTAGCACATGTATGCTCACCGCACTACATAGTTCACAATCATGCTAGAAAAGATAGGAAGAGGTTCACATACCTCGCGGCGATTTATCGACAATAAGCAAAATGCTCCAAGTACTACAACTGGCCCTTTCCACTCCTCGAGGTAGAATCGCTACTCTTAGTACTTTCACCTATAAAGGTCACAAACGCTATTAACCCCAAACACAAGTTTCTATCTTTCTATAGAAAATTCGCGACACTTCCCCAGAATAACAGAAATCTCCTCTCTATCGAGGTCACTGTCACGGCAAGACGCGACCGTGCCTTACCCGCACCCAAGTAGTCAAACAACATCGAGAAAATCAGGAAATTAAAACTCATACATGATAACCAATGAAAAGAGAAAACAGGCTAACCGGTTACCTTTTACGAAAAATAACTAACACCGAATAGCGATAATGCCCACATCGCATTTCTACACTTAAGAATTTTTATAACATCTCGACGGGACGGGGCCCGCCATACCGAATGTACAAAAGTTCTACAACTTCGGAACCGTACCAAGTGACAAAGTCTCCAAGGAATGGAGCTTTCGAGAACCGAACGATCCAAAGTGCGGATCAACAAGCGATGTATCTCAACTGCGGCGTGAACGCACTCGGCCGGGTCGCACAACAGTACCGAGTATGCGAAGCAAAAAAATATCGTAAATGAAATCATAATAGTCTATAAGGAAAGCAGAGACATGTATGATAACCAAACTACGATGCACCACGATATACAGCACCAAATCAAATCACATCAAGTCGTGGACTCACGCCGAAAGATCATTACTCAAAGTGGACGATACTGTGGGCTACCCAACGTGTCGGTATGTCCAACCCAATAACAAGATAGTACTCACGTGGGCGATACTCGTGGGCTACCCAACGTGTCGATGTCCCAACCGATAACAAGATAATACTCACCGTGGACGCATACTGGGCTACCCAACGTCGGTATGTCCAAACAAATACGATAATACTCATGGGACGATACTGTGGGCTACCCAACGTGTCGGTATGTCAAACAAATACCCAGATAATACTCACTGTGGGCGCACGATACGTGGGCTACCCAACGTGTCGGTATGTCGAACAAATACCGAGATAATACTCACCGTGGACGCATACTGGGCTACCCAACGTGTCGGTATGTCCGAACAAATACCGAGATAATACTCATCGTGGACGATACTGGGCTACCCAACGTCAAGATGTCCAAACCATTTACAAGATAACACTAATAAGCATACCCGGCTACCCAACGCGTGTCGATATGTCCCAAAGGATCAATATAGTGGAAGCATACCCGTGCTACCCAACGTGTCGATATGTCCATCATACCACCCGATATCCGCCCGTCGAGAGACTCGGAGCACAAAGTCAAACACTTGCACAACAACAAAACTATCACCACAAGCACAAGTTACACACAACTCAAAGTACCTTCGTTTAAGTCGACAAACCGTGCCAACCCCAAAATACTACATTCTTTCCTACCTTCAAAGACCTCTTTACGTAGAAACCATACGATACTATCACACGTAGTATCACACACATTCATGTTTAAAACACGACTTCAAACACAATTAACATAACGTCAAGTATACCTTTTAAAAGTCCAAGTAATTAACTCCTTTAAGGTCAAGTATTCCTACCTTTTAAAACCAAGTCATTTACTTTTCCCTTAAGAAAAGTTCGATATTTGAAAACAAGTGATTTATACTTTCAAACTCAAGTTACTTCTCTTTTCCAAAATCCAGTACATTATCCTTTGCAATCCATTAAGTTCATTCTTTGGAATTTTAAGAAAAGTCAGAACTTGTTATCAATGATTCTCATTTAAGCAGCCATGATCTAGGAAATGTAATATCATTTTGTCTTATCTTAGTTTCTATGCAGATGGAGGTTTCTACTGGTTTTAATATAATCAATTAGTCGAAACCATTTCCTTTATTAGCGCTGCAGTGGTGTGTTCGATACTTGTTTCCACTTTCGAAATCCATTCCACATTCTTATGCCGTTATACCTAACTTCCCATAAAGCTAGTATAACTCTTAAGTTTTCAAAACCAAGTATTACTCATTACTCACGAATGAGGTTTTACAACTTTTGAATACATTACAAAACTTTCACAATTCTAAGTTAAGTCTCTTATCTTACAAGATCAAGTCTCTTAACTTCTACCAATCAACAACCGTTCTTTTACTCACATAAAGTTGTTATAATCGACTTCCCATAAAGCCGTTATAACCCCTTTATGTTTTAAACCAACCAATTACCACATAAACATTTACGACCAAGAGGGCTCATTCTTTAAGCACCGAGTGCCCATTACTAACGGATAAGACTTACTACTTACACCTAATGGCCCTTTACACTTCATAACAAGTCAAGACACAATTTGGAAAATCAATTTCCTTTAACACACGCGTCAACCGCACTATATATTTCACAAATAGTCATCTTGAAGAGGATAGGAAGAATCACATACCTCGCGACGATTGTCGACACTAAGCAAAATGCTCCACAAGATTATCTCCTTAAGAATATGCTACACGTAGTACTTCAATCATAAGGGCCATAAAACGCCTATCAAACTCTAGTTTCAACGTAGAGTAAACTAAGTACAAGGCCCTACATTCTACGGAAATCGATGTAACTTCCTTTGTTTCTATTAACTTGCCACCTTCACAAGGCCGAAATCAACAAGGCTACAAGATCCAAATCTAAGCCAACTTAACTATAACATGACCTCGGGCTCACAAATCTATACAAACTTAACTATAACGGCCTCAGCTCACAAATCTATTCAAACTCTAAATATAATACCTCCTCGTGCTCAGATCTATACTACTATCACAAGTACTAACTCAAACCCACCTGAGAGGAAACTCTACCTTCTAGAAAAGCCCACAAAAGCCCTTTCCTACCACTTCTTCCACAACTCAACCACCGCTTCCACAAGTTCACCAACACTTTTTCCTTCTTGCGCTCCAACAGCTTCCTAAGGCGTTTCTCAAAACCTAGAGAAGGAGAGGGTTTTCTCGGGAGGGTTTGAATGAAATGGCCAAGTCTTCCAAGACTTGGCCCTAAAATAGGCTTCTATCATTTGGTCAAAGGATGGGAGGACACTTGTCACCCTCCCATGTGCTCCTTTATAAAAATATCCACGATTTTTCTCCTTTACCCGCAGAAAATCCCGCCGGCGCATGGCCGCACTGGGCCATGCGCTAACACTTCGTAAAATAATTGCACGCGTGCACGCGCCATGCCTCCATTCAGCCGGCGCTTCAACACCGCAGACCCTGACAATCGGCGCCGCGTTCTGCTTCCCGGCCACAATACCAACCCCGAATCAAGTCATCGCTTACTGATCGCGCGCCAAACTTGAAACTTCCATAACTTTTGACTCCGATGTCCAATCGACGAACGGTTGGTTGCGTTGGGACCTAGATTCAACGGACTACACACTAGGCCTTTTAAACACCTTACAATCCTTAACAACTGGGGTCCAATACTCAAAGGTAAACTCAAAATCCTTCCAACACATGTTTGCCAACTTATCTATCCTCTAGAATTTACGGGGTGTAACACCGGCTACCAAGCCAACCAGGGGGGGGGGGGGTTTACACGTCTAACCGGACGTGTACAATTCTAAACAAGTTCATCGCAATACACCCTATGTAAATATTCATCAGATTCTTTATTCTTCAGCTTAAGTCAAAAGACATTGCGAATACTAAGTATAGTTCCATATAGTATACTTCAACTATATATCCTAACAAACATGTAATTTCCAATTACAATAGAGGACAAGATAATTACCTCGATAAGCCCAAAATTATCCAAGTTATAATGTCGATCCCGAGCAAGGTTTAGCTCACCTCAAGCGCGCTCCAAACCACTCCAAACAACCCTTAGAAGTTCTAACCAACTTCTACTCAAATACTTCAACCAACTAAGATTTCCTTGTGGTTTCGGTTTGAGACTAAAAGGACAAAAGGTAGTATTTCCTGACTCTACGTAAAGAGGTATCTTTGGAATACTACAAGGTACAAGGCTAAGGTATTTTGGGCATTATAACAATACTAGGGAGTATTTCTATACCACAACAAGGGTATTATACGAAACAACTAGCAGTGGTACTACCAAGACACCACAGGGAGGGAGGAGGCCTCGGCCAAGACTCTCAAAAGAGGGGATGAGTTGGACGAACTCAACACTAGAGGAGGGAGGATTTTAGGCTTGGAAGGTTTCATTTGTGGATGAAGAGTTCATCAACATAAGGGTATTTATAGCAAAACCAAAGGCCAACCAATGGCCAAGATCAAGCCATGTGCAAGGCAAGTGTAAGGCCAAGATCAAGCCAAGTGCACCCTAAACCCTACTCCACAAAACACTCCACAAAACAATGCACCAAACAAGGCCAAAACAAGGCACAAAACAAGGGAGAAGACGTCCCCTCGCTTACCCAAATCACTGAGGTGACAAGTGTCACCCTCTCGTTGGCCCAAAGATGTTCCGTCACTCGGAAAAATCCGCAAAATACAAACGACATAGTCGAATTTTCCTCGCAAGTTATGCAAAACGTCGTTTAAAAACGACTTAATCGGGTGTTGTGCACAAAGGTAAATTCGCCAAGGGTGCCATACGGGGTGACACGTGTCGCCCCGATTCGCCTGAATATTCCGTCTTCCAAAATATCCAAAATACCGAAATCTCAAAACAAAGCGGCTCACAAAATCAGAATTTCTCCCGTGGCCCCACGTGACCATTTCCAAAATAAAATCTCAAAATTCTAATGTAATATATGAAGTCCAATACCAAATCGGGAATCCAATTCCCATTAACGAACCTTTTTCTTCACAAATAACCGAAACTTTTCCAGTGAAAACTCACATCTTTCTTTCTTTTCAAAATTTCAGCACTCGCACGACGCACGTCCTCACATACATAACCTGCAAATACGTTGTATAACATTCTCCCCTCCTTAGAAACATTCTTCCCGAATGTTCCTTCTCAATTCGAATAACGATAAAGTTCCTCTATCAATTTGCCAATGCCACAGCTTGGCCACGAAATAACATACGCCCTCTCTTTCCTTACTCGTCGTGCCCTTCTCGAACGCTTGAACTCTCCCAAGACGTACCATACTTCACCATTACTTCCGCTCAAAATCTCCGAGTCACTACCTCCAAACTTGGTCATCTTACTAACCTCAAACTTCCTTAAGGCCATTCCGGCCTTTACGAACCGCTCAGTCGAACGCGTCCACGAACTCATACGATGATCATACAAACTGGGCCTAGCATCCTCGTGACCCTACCACCGGGACCACCTAACTGACCCCACCCCAAACCGGGTTACGGGTTGACCCGCAAATGGTCCTCAACCCGACCCCAACCGCTTAAACTCTTGTTCCCGATCCGGAACAATCTTACTAATTCACATCATGAAAGCTACCACTTCCATCTCATACTACCCACGGACTTATCACACAAATAAATCCCACGTATACTACTACTCTGATAAGGGTCAAAAATAAATCTTTAACTCAAGACGACCTTACCCTAAGGTCTCGCCGTGACATAGTCTAAGGTTCACACTTACCATGCCCCACACGTATCCTCCCAACTAAGCATGTTTTCTAACTCATAATTAACACAACGCTATTCGTACATAGCACATAATAATGAGACCATCATAACAAGCATACCAAAACTCTGAGGTTAAGGATATACACGAAGCTACCGCCCTCTAATCATAGGCACACTGCAGGCATAGTCAGTAGAAGGTGATGAACCACCCACGGATCCTCGGCCGAGTCGTAACATCCGCGCTTCCTTGGTCCTGACAGTTCTCGCAAAATGGCCTGCCGCTGGCCGCATGCAAAACAAACTCCCAATCTAGCACGACACTCTCCAAAATGGAGTCTACCACAATGGTCACAACGAGGTAGGGTGGCTTCACCGTTAACACCCCCGCTCACAAAATCTGAACCTCGAGCCCCGACCGCCTCAAGACGGCGGAGGACCACTCTGACCGCGGGGTATATAACTAGCTCACGAGGCGGTCCGCTTCGAAGCCACCAGGACCTGCCGCCCCGGCCTTCTCACGATCCGTGTCATTCCGTCGACCCTCCGTGCCTCGCATCCTGGTGCACGAGTCGCACGGGCAATGTCCATGCCCGGAAGAGAAACACCCGCACAAGACTCACCATATAATCATCTAGCCTGGCGTAGCGATGCACCTTATCCTCCATATCTGCAACTAGCGCAGAGGACATATCGAGCCAAAGAATCGAACTCGACATTGTACTCGACGGCGCGCCTCTCTGCCTCAAGAACAAAAATCGTTTACCGCGTTCTCCTCATCCGCGGAGGCAAGAAGTGCGTGGAAAGCCCCGAAAACTCATCCCATACTGCGGAGTGCATGCTCTCCCGGAAAGCTCCCATGAATCAAACCAATCGATCATGATCACGCACCGATGCGAACCAAAGGTCACGGACTGCTTCAAGCCTTGATCACCCGCACGATTCAGAATCGCCGGATGAACTCGCGGATCATCCTCGTGCCTCGACCCATAAAACTCGCGGGCTACAACTCGGAAAGTCCCGTAGCCTCAAACTATCTGCTCGGGGTGAACCATCGTGCTATCGAACTGAATCGCTGCGATCCAAATTTATCTCTCATATTCGCCACGACTCGCCAGAATCGCCATCTCCTTGTAACCCATCTCCTCGCCTGCATCGCTGGACCGGAGGCTCGTATCGCGGTCTCAGCAGCCTATTGCCGCGCCTAACTCTCGCTGGGCCGGCGGCGTCACAAAACCCGCCGTCAAGCACAACCTCGTATCGCTCGGGCTCGCGCTGCACTGCTCTCAGATCTCACTAGCGGCACTTCGCCGCCTTGCCCTTCTGGCTCGTTGCCTGCGCGAGGCATAATCGTAAAAACGAGATACGCCGGAGGGTCCAACTTACAACATGACTCTAAGGCACGATCTCGTAATGAGAAGAATGGAAACTAATCCTAAATGTCTCGGCCTCACGACATAGATGTGGTGCACAACACATCGATAATCAAGACTCTACTAGACACGGTCTCAGACACTTTCCGAGGATTAATCGCTCGATACCACTTTTGTAACGACTCGCCCGGTTCAAGCATCGTGCCTTACCCCTGGCACCCTAGTGATACATACATCAGAGAAAATCACGGAACATAAAACATGAGTCATTTAACAAGAGATATAATAAATAAACAAAGCAACCAAAACAGCTTGCCTTCAAGATATACATAAAACTCGAGCGCTTTAATCCTTTTACAACCCCGCCACAACAAGATTACTGCACTTAAGATATATTAATGACTATGACGGACAGGGCTCCGCCATACCTCAATGTACAAGAACCTACAACTCGAGGAACACCTACCAAAAGATAAGCCTCGAGAAACGAGCTTCAAATGCGCTGAATCGTGATCCTATGGCGAGGATCCACGATCGATGTACCTCTACCGCGGCATGAACGCGGCCTCGGGCGAGGTCAAGACAACAGTACCAAGTATGTGAAATCGCATAATATCAGAAATGAAATCATACTAGTCTATATAAAGCAGAGACATGTATGATAACCAAACTACAGCTCACAACATAAAAATCATCACTCCAATATAACTATAGGTCTCACGCCCACCACATCAAACAGTTTCGCATTATGGCCGCATGCCGGAATCTCGACGGTGTAGACATGTCCATGATGCAACAATAATACCAAGGTCCCATGGCCACATGCCCCGGAATTTCAGATGTAGACATGTCCATGTGACTCAACAACAAGACAGAATCCAAATGGAAGCATACCCGCGCTACGATCGTGGTCGTGATGTCCAAAGGGAAAATAAGACAACATTCCAAATGGACGATACCCATGCGCTACGCGTCGTGTCGGTATGTCCAAAGGGAAATATAAGACAACATTCCAAATGGACGATACCCGCAGCGCTACGATCGCGGTCGATGTCCAAAGGGAAACAACAAGGCGGTAATCTAAATGGAAGCATACCCGCGGCGCTTACGCATCGTGTCGATGTCCATAGCGATGCACAACAATAATACTATCAACGAGAACGCACTGCGGAATTTCTCCGCCACCGCCACGCCCAAGTAAGTTCTCAACGACCAACCGAATTCTCCATCGAGACGCGGTAACACGTAAATACAACGCTTTGCACAACAAAGGTTATCACAATAAGCATAGCCAAGCTTCACAACAACAAGCATAGGCAAGTTTCACAACAACACAAAGTACTTTCATTTTATACCAAAGTCCGTTTTAGCCACTAAAGTACTACGACGTTAAATTTTGTAAAGAGATCCATTACTTTTATCAAAGTCACCCGATACCCGTAGTATTAGAATGACCAACCCACATTTTTAAGTAAACTAACACTTTCCTTTAAAATCAAGTACCAACATTCTTTTCCTAAGTTCCGGTTTGCCTAGTTTCAATTACTCCAACTTCTCATTTTCAAAAGGTTTCATAGTTCCCAAACTTAATCACTTGATTCCTTTTAGAACAATTGAGTAACATATGTCATATATGTGAGTAGTTTATTCTTGTTTATAACGATCTTATTACAAAGACCATGATCTAGAAAATGTAATATCATTTTGTCTCATCTTAGCTTCTACGCAGATGGAGGTTTCTACCGGGTTTTAATACAACACATCATTATTCAATACATTTTCCTTTTATTAACGCTGCATTGTTCTGTCTATACAAATTCTGATTCCAGAAATCAGTAAAACATTATCCCAATAAAAACCAAGTACTAATTACTCACGAATGAGGTTTCACACAAACATCCACATTAAAACAAATAAGTTAAGTCTCTTATCTTATAAGATCAAGTCTCTTAACTTCTAACATCAGTAAACCATTTTCACTTACATAAGGTCGTTATAACTAACTTCCCATAAAGCTATTATAACACCCTATGTTTTAAACCAACCAAATCACTTAGCACACGTACGCCACCGCACTACATAGTTCACAACAATCATGCTAGAAAAGATAGGAAGAGGTTCACATACCGCGACGATTTATCGACAATAAGCAAAATGCTCCAAGTACTACAACCTTGCTAGCCCTTTCCACTCCTGTAATACGCTACTCTTAGTACTTTCACCTATAAAGGTCACAAACGCCTATTAACCCCAAAACACAAGTTTCTATCTTTCTATAGAAAATTAGACTCTCCCCGCAACAGAAATCTCTCCTCTATCGAGGCCGCTACCAAGCCAACCAGTGGGGTTTACACGTCTAACCTGACGTGTACAATTCTACACAAGTCTACTGCACACACCCCTATGTAAATACAGATTCGATTCTTTATTCTTCAGCTTAAGTCAAAAGACATTGCGAATACTAAGTATAGTTCCATATATAGTATACTTCAACTATATATCCTAACAAACATGTAATTTCCAATTACAATAGAGGGACAAGATAATTACCTCGATAAGCCCAAAATTATCCAAGTTATAATGTCGATCCTGAGCAAGGTTTAGCTCCACCCGCGCGCCCAAACCACTCCAAACAACCCTTAGAAGTTCTAACCAACTTCTACTCAAATACTTCAACCAACTATGAAGATTTCCTTAGGGTTTCGGTTTGAGACTAAAAGGACAAAAGGTAGTATTTCCGGACTCTACGTAAAGAGGTATCTTTGGAATACTACAAGGTACAAGGCTAAGGTATTTTGGGCATTATAACAATACTAGGGGAGTATTTCTATACCACAACAAGGGGTATTATACTAAGACAACTAGGCAGTGGTACCCTACTACCAAGACACCACAAAGGGGGAGGGAGGAGGCCCTCGGCCAAGACTCTCAAAAGAGGGGGGGGATGAGTTGGACGAACTCAACACTAGAGGAGGGAGGGATTTTAGGCTTGGAAGGTTTCATTTGTGGATGAAGAGTTCATCAACATAAGGGGGGTATTTATAGCAAAACCAAAGGCCAACCAATGGCCAAGATCAAGCCATGTGCAAGGCAAGTGTAAGGCCAAGATCAAGCCAAGTTCACCCTAAACCCTACTCCACAAAACACTCCACAAAACAATGCACCAAACAAGGCCAAAACAAGGCACAAAACAAGGGAGGAAGACGCCCCTCGCTTACCCAAATCGTTACTTGAGGTGACAAGTGTCACCTCTCGTTGCCCAAAGATGTTCGTCGCCGGAAAAATCCGCCAAAAATACAAACGACATAGTCGGAATTTTCCTCGCAAGTTATGCAAACGTTTCCGAAAAACGACTCTGTCGGTGTTGCACAAAGGTAAATTCGCCAAGGTGCCACACGGGGTGACACGTGTCGCCCCGATTCGCCTGCAATATTCCGTCTTCCAAAAATATCCAAAATACCGAAATCTCAAAAACAAAGCTGCCCCACAAAATCAGAATTTCTCCCGTGGCCCCACGTGACCATTTCCAAAATAAAATATCAAAATTCTAATATAATCTATGAAGTCCAAATACCAAACTGGGAATCCAATTCCCATTAACGAACCTTTTTCCTTCACAAAAACCGGAAACTTTTCCGTCGAAAACTCACATCTTTCTTTCTTTTCAAAATTTCTGCCGTACTCTCGTACGTACGTCCTTACGTACATACTCTGGAAATACGGGGTATAACAATAAGCAAACTACAGTTCACAACAAATAAGCAGTCATGTCAAGTCAGGGACTCACGCCCTCAAAGTTATCACAATAAAACCGTACGGGGCAAGTACGAAGGCATAGCCGACTACTAAGACCCACGCACTAAAAATACCACAAACCGTATTCGAGGTCTTTCTGCATCGCACCATGATCGGCCGCCACTCGCCCGCAATATCAATGCGGCGTCTATCCTGGAACTCTCGCAGCCCGCATAGGTCACACACGGACCCGCGTGAGGTATTCCTCGAATCGTGGTCCTGCATCACTGAGGTATACCCCGCGTCGGGCGGCTAACCTCGTATCCGCCTAGGCTCCCGCAACCCGCATAGTCTCAAAAGACCGCATAGTCTCAACAGACCGCATAGGAATCCCCGCGTCGGGCTAAACACCCGAATGATCAATCTCGAGCTACCGCGACCGCGTAGTCACGAGGACCGTGACAGTCGTAAGACCGCATCAAGGGTGGCAAGCCCTCGGTATAATAAGTCAAAGGGTATGTGATACAATAATAGTACAAGCGCTTAACGCTTAACAACGTAAGCACAACAAGAATGACCCCTTACATCACGATCACACAAGATACTAACACACGTAGCATCCTAACATTTTCACTTATCACATCAACAAGAAAGTATTTACAAGGCTATCTCAAACCAAAGACAATCAAGTTATTCACACAAGGTACCTTAAGCTAACAAGTTCGTATCTACCCCTAAAGGACTTCATACATTAAATCTTTTAAAAGATCCGTTGCTTTCACATAAGTCACACAATACGTAGTATAAAATAGAGTGATCATTTTTTTAAATACCAAAACACTTACCTTTGTAAAATCAAGTAACAACATTATTTTCCAAACGTCCAAGTTTGCCTAATTTCAAATGTTCACGTTTCTTATTTTAGAAAGGTTTCGTAGTTCATAGTCTTATTCATTTAAGAATATAATTCTCTTTTAAACAATCTGAGAAACATAAGTCTTATATGTGAGTAGGATATTCTTGTTTATAACAATCTTATTACAAAGAATAGTGATCTAGAAATATCATTTTGTCTCATCTTAGCTTCTATGCAGATGGAAGTTTCTACCGGTTTTAATAATACTTAATTAGTCAAAACATTTCCTTTTATTAACGCCGCAGTTGGTTTGTCGATACACATTCTCGATTTCCAAATCAAGAAACATTCTAAGCCGTTATACCCAACTTCCCATAAAGCTAGTATAACTCTTAAGTTTTTCACAAACCAAGTATTACTTCTTCTTTCAAAATGATTCAAAAATCTTTGAAATACTTCAAGTTCTTTATTAACACATAACAAGCCGCTTATAGTTCAAATTAGTTACCTTTTAAAAAACCACAAGTATTTTCTTACCAACATAAAGCTGTTTATAACCGACTTCCCATAAAGCCGTTATAACACTTTATGTTTTAAACCAATCAAATACATTTAGCACATGCGCTCACCGCACTACATAGTTCACACATATCATGCTAGAAGAGATAGGAAGAGGTTCACATACCGCGACGAGTATCGACTAATAGCAAAACGCTCAAGTACTTCCAAACGTCGCTACTCCTGCCAAGTAGATCGCGTCACACGTAGTACTTCAACCTATAAGGCCACAAGGCGCTATTAACATTTAGGTCTAATCGTGAATATTCTACGTAAAATTCGCAAAGACTTCCTTCCCGCAACAAACAGAAATCTCCTCCTCTATCGAGACCGGCCACTGCCAAGCCAACCGTGGGGTTATACATCTAACCCTAACAGTACAATTCTACTTCACAGACTACTACACAAGTCTCAGAATACACCTATGTAATTACATTCAAGATTCTTCTTTATTCAAAGCTTAAGTCGCAAGACATTGCCGATAACTATGTTCAAGACTATATATAGCATACTTCAACTATATAATCTAACAACATGTAATTTCCAATTACAATAGAGGACAAGATATTTACCTCGATAAGCCCATAATTATCCAAGTATAAAGTCGATCCCGGCAATCGTTTAGCTCGACTCCGAGCGCCCAACCCGCTCTAAACCACCCTTAGAAGTTCTAACCAACTTCTACACAATACTCCAACGGACTATGGAGATTTTCCTAGGGTTTCGGTTTTGTGATGGACGGGAAGTATAATAGTATTTCAGGCTTTTCAGATAGGTATAACCTTAGAATACTACAAGATATACGGCTAAGGTAATTTGGGCATTATAACAATACTTTGAGAGTATTTCTACCAAGAGAGGGGTATATACGAAAGCAACTAGGCTGGGGGTACCCCACGGCCACACTACTAGAGTGGTGTACCCTCTACCAAGGCCTCAGGAGAGGGAGGCCTCTTGCCGAACTCAACACAAAGGGAGGAGAAGATTTAACACTTAGGAACATTTAGGAATGGATGAATAAGTCTTCAAAGGGATGGGTATTTATAGGCCAAGTGAAAGCCAACCAATGGCCAAGATTGAGCCAAGTGCTACACAAGTGTAAGGCCAAGATTCACCCAAGTACACCTTATCCATCTACCACACCAACCAACACAAAATATCCTACCTACTCCCTTAAGCCCAAATCGCCCATAATGCCGCCCAAGGTGTTCCAATGAGAGGGTGACAAGTGTCGCCTCTTGTTGGTCCAAAATGTTTCGCCTCTGAAAAATCCGCAAAATAAAATATGGCATAGCGGAAATTCCCTACGAAAGTCGTGGAAAACGTTTACTAAAAACGACTTAACCGTGTTGTGCACAAAATTAAATCGCCGAGCCTACTTTGCCTACTCAAGGCTTTAAACTTTTATACGCACGCCTCACGCACATACTGCGAAATACGGTATAACATTCTCCTCTTCCTTAGAAACATTCGTCCCGAATGTTCCTTCTAAGTCTCAAAACAAACGCCCTGCAGATAGTCCTCACCGCTATACTTATTTAAAACAATCTCGCCACGCATGGCCACGGAACCAACTTGCGCCAAAGTACTTACCTTCAAGTCCACGAGGACACACCTCTAACATCACAAACGCCTCCCATCCAAGGGTCTAAAATATAATTTCTTCGCACTTTCTCCACACAAAAGAAATGATCACATCTACGCCGCCATACACGCCGCTTCTTCCTTACGTGTCGCACTTTCTCGTACACTCGAATTCTTACCACATGATACCACTTTTGTCACTTTGCCCGAGGCATAAACCTTCTCAGCGACCCAACAAATGGTGCCGATCGCATGTGATCATCGCTGCCGTGATCCCAAACTCTTGATATCGCTTTGCTTCAAACTCGGTTACTATCTCTAACGGTCATCATTAATCGGGAACACTCGATGGATCTCCGATACTTTCCGAACATAACAATACGAAGACCGACATACCGCTCCTAAGTCGGACGGCAAAGCTAACATATATAGGCAACCCGCCTATTCTTCACATGAACTCAAAGGCCCAAAACAACTCTGCTAAGTTCCTCTGTTTCGTAACTCGTCACACCCGACCGGTGGTACCTTCAAGAAGACCGCCAACTCAACTCTAAGCGTCGTCGCCGATTATCCGTCGATTTCCTCCGAGCCGCTAGAACTTCTTCTAGACAAGCTTCACCGACCACATCTTTGGAACAAGCTCAACCAATCGTTCAACCTTGCCAACATCGAACCAATCGACAAGAACTTACACTTCCGCCTCTTACAAGGCTTCATAAGGCGACATCCGAACACCGAAATGGTAGTTAAAACATTTCTCTCCAGAGACAACAATCCCCACAACTACCTCAAATCCAAACATCGCCCGAGGCGAATGCGATTCTCGAGACTCACTCAGTTCTTAACCTTGCCTCGTAAAACTTTCCAAACAAAAACAGCCGCACTGGCTCCATCTGCGTCATAAGGTGAAGGTAGGCACCCTGCAGCCTTACAACCTTTCTCGTAAAATCAACACCGCCGAGTAAACTGCCTTTGCTGAAGACAAGACGGCCGACTCCTCGCCCGACCATCGGGTCGAACGCATCCACGAACTCGTATTTGGTTAACTAAACTTGGGCCTAACACCTCACAACTCCTAACACAAGGGACCACCACAACCTGACCCCACCACCAAACCTACTGCGGGTTGACCCGCAACGTGGCCTCAACCCGACCCGCAACGCCGCACAATACTAGCTCCCGATCCGAACAATCTCACTAATCACGTTTGAAAACCTAGCGGTCTTCTAGCTCGACTACCCTTTCAAATCACGCCACTCGGGACTTATCCCATAAACATAGCTCACGTGCACTATGCGCCCGATAAGGATCAAACATAACACTACACCTTTACTCGAGACGGCGCACCTCTAAGGTTCCTACGCATAAAACTCTAAGGCCCACACTTTCTATCCCCAATCTTCCCTTACTAACCATGATTTCTCATCACAAATATAACACACTGCTATCAAAACATAGCACTTATGCTATACCCATCTTATCACACATACCGAACTCTGAGGTTAAGGATATGCTCGAATCGCTTCACTCCCTAGTCGTTCTAATCAAACTCGCCAGTAGGCGATAGCTAAGGAAGGTGACGAACTACCCACCGATCCTCAAGGCTAAGTCCTCCTACCAGACACTCTTTCGACAAATGCACTCGACGGTCATAGTACAACAAGTACGAACTAAAAGACGACATTCCCGATGGCGTCATTACACTGTGAACGGAAGCCCCGGAGTTCGACCAACTCCTGCGTACCGAACGCCCCAAATCCGGAAGACCACTCGCATTGTGGATGTGCATAATCGACCACGTGAGGTGACTCGCCGAAAGTTACCAAAGGACCTTCGCTGCCTCGCCTCTTCGCTGCCCTCGTTAACCCGTCGATCTCTACGTTTCTACGGCTGTGTATAAGCTCGCATACGTGCCATGCTCAAGCCTAATCAAGAACTACTTGCACAACCTCTCGTTGATATTCATCAAGACTCGCAGACATCGGTATACTCTCTGGTAGTTAAATCCATAGCTAGTAACAGTGGTCGCCTCTTGCAATCCATATTCTCTGCTCTCGGTCGTAACCGGGCGTTCAAATATCATGGCCGCAGAGGAATCGCCGCCGTGCTAAACTTATCGGGGCTAGTGATGTCGCAGAAATCCCGAACGGCACCTAACTCGGGTGATGATTGGGCCTGCCCTCGTAACCCTCTCAACTCTACTCGCGCCTCCTGGCCGCTTGCCCTCCCAGGCGGGTTTGCCTCTACGCGAGGCATAACGATAAGGAAATAATTTCGTCGGAGGTCCAACTTACAACACGACTCTAAGGCACGATCTCGGAGTGAGAAGAATAGAAACCAATCCTAAATACCCTATAGCCTCCTCGATTATTGATGTGGTGCACAACACACCGATAATCAAGACTTCATCGATACGGTGCGTAGACACTTTCCGAGAATTAATCGCTTCGATACCACTTTTGTCACGACTCGATTCCGCCCGTGGATCGTGCCTTACCGGGCACCCTAGTGATACAACATCGAGTAATCACGAACATAAACGATACAAGACATATTATGAAATATGAAACAATAATCTGAGAAAACTTGCCTTTCTAAGTATATATAAATAGCAGCTTTTTCAACATGAACAGTTTAATCCTTTTTTTTTTACAAACCCTGCCCACAACAGTACTACAGACCTCTAAGAATGATACGACAACAATGGCGGGACAGGGCCCCGCTAAACCCCTGAATGTAAACACTTACTACGACAGGGGACTATACCACTGATAAGCCTCCGAGAAACGGAGCTTCCCAAACGTAAACGTGACTCGAGAGCTAGGATCAACGATCGTGTACCTCAACTCGCGGCATGAACGCAGCCCGGGCGAGGTCGATAACAAAAATGAGTATGTGAAACTAAAAATATCGTAAATGAAATCATAATAGTCTATAAAGCAGAGACATGTATGATAAGCAAACTACGCTCACAACAAATAGCGATCGTGTCAAGTCGAACTCACGCCTCAAAGTTATCACAATAAAACCGTGACGGCAAGTGCGAAGGCATAGCCGACTACTAAGACCCACAGACCAAAAATACCACAAATCGTATTCGAGGTCTTTCTAGACCGCACCACATGATCGGCCGCCACTCGCCCGCAATATCAATGTCTGCGTCTATCCTCGAACTCTCGCAGCCCGCATAGGTCACACACGACCCGCATGAGGTATTCTCGAATCACGGTCCTGCATCACCGAGGTATACCCCGCGTCGGCGCGCTAACCTCGGTATCCGCCTAGGCTCCCGCAACCCGCATAGTCTCAAAAGACCGCATAGTCTCAACAGACCGCATAGGAATCCCCGTGATCGGGCTAAACACCGGAATGATCAATCCCGAGCTACCGCACTCGCGTAGTCACGAGGACCGCATAGGTCGTAAAGACCCGCATCAAGGGTGGCAAGCCCTCGGTATAATAAGTCAAAGGGTATGTGATACAATAATAGTAATAACGGGCTTAACGCTTAACAACGTAAGCACAACAAGAATGACCCCTTACATCACGATCACACAAGATACTAACACACGTAGCATCCTAACATTTTCACTTATCACATCAACAAGAAAGTATTTACAAGGCTATCTCAAACCAAAGACAATCAAGTTATTCACACAAGTTACTTTAAGCAAACAATTTCGGTAATCTACCCCTAAAGGACTTCATACATTAAATCTTTTAAAAGATCCGTTGCTTTCACATAAGTCACACAATACCCGTAGTATAAAATAGAGTGACTGTCTTTTTAAATACCAAAACACTTACCTTTGTAAAATCAAGTAACAACATTATTTTCCAAACGTCCAAGTTTGCCTAATTTCAAATGTTCACGTTTCTTATTTTAGAAAGGTTTCGGAGTTCATAGTCTTATTCATTTAAGAATATAATTCTCTTTTAAACAATCTGAGAAACATAAGTCTTATATGTGAGTAGGATATTCTTGTTTATAACAATCTTATTACAGCAGCCGTGATCTAGGAAATATCATTTTGTCTCATCTTAGCTTCTATGCAGATGGAAGTTTCTACTGGTTTTAATAATACTTAATTAGTCAAAACATTTCCTTTTATTAACGCTGCAGTGGTTTGTCGATACACATTCTGATTTCCGAAATCAGTAAAACATTCTTAAGCCGTTATACCCAACTTCCCATAAAGCTAGTATAACTCTTAAGTTTTTCACAAACCAAGTATTACTTCTTCTTTCAAAATGATTCAAAAATCTTTTGAAATACTTCAAGTTCTTTATTAACACATAACAAGCCAGTTATAGTTCAAATCAGTTACCTTTTAAAAACCACAAGTATTTTCTTACCAACATAAAGCTGTTTATAACCGACTTCCCATAAAGCCGTTATAACACTTTATGTTTTAAACCAATCAAATACATTTAGCACATGTACGTCTACCGTACTACATAGTTCACACATATCATGCTAGAAGAGATAGGAAGAGGTTCACATACCTCGCGAGTATCGACTAATAGCAAAACGCCCAAGTACTTCCAAACGCGGCTACTCCTAAGCCAAGTAGATCGCGTCACACGTAGTACTTCAACCTATAAGGCCACAAGGCGCTTATTAACATTTAGGTCTAATCGTAGAATATTCTACATAAAATTAAGAAGATTCTCCCGCAACAACAGAAATCTCTCCTCTATCGAGGCCGCTACCAAGCCAACCAGCGGGGTTATACATCTAACCCTAACGGGTACAATTCTACTTCACTAGACTACTACACAAGTCTCATTGTAATACACTCTATGTAATTACAACAAGATTCTTCTTTATTCAGCTTAAGTCGCAAGACATTGCCGATAACTATGTTCGACTATATATAGCATACTTCAACTATATAATCTAACAACATGTAATTTCCAATTACAATAGAGGACAAGATATTTACCTCGATAAGCCCATAATTATCCAAGTATAAAGTCGATCCCGGCAATCGTTTAGCTCGACTCCGGCGCCCAACCCGCTCTCTACCACCCTTAGAAGGTCTACCCAACGTCTACTCAAGACTCCAACGGACTCTGGAGAGTTTCCGAGGGTTTCGGTTTTGTGACAGACGGAAGTATAATAGTATTTACGGGCTTTTCAGATAGGTATAACCTTAGAATACTACAAGATATACTAAGGTAATTTGGGCATTATAACAATACTTTGAGAGTATTTCTACCAAGAGAGGGGGTATATACTGAAAGCAACTAGGCTGGGGTACCCCACGCCACACTACTAGGAGGGGGTGTACTTCGGCCAAGGCCTCTAGAGAGGGAGGCCTCTTGGCCGAACTCAACACAAAGGGGAGGGAGAAGATTTAACACTTAGGAACATTTAGGAATGGATGAATAAGTCTTCAAAGGGATGGGTATTTATAGGCCAAGTGAAAGCCAACCAATGGCCAAGATTGAGCCAAGTGCTACACAAGTGTAAGGCAAAGATTCACCCAGTACACCTTATCCATCTACGCGCCAACACAAAATATCCTACCTACTCCCCTAAGCCCAAATCGTCCATAATGCGTCAAGGTGTTCCAATGAGAGGGTGACAAGTGTCGCCCTCTTGTTGGTCCAAAATGTTTCGTCTCTCGGAAAAATCCGCAAAAATAAAATATGGCATAGCCGGAAATTCCCCTACGAAAGCTGTGAAAACGTTTCGCCGAAAAACGACTCTAACCGGGTGTTGTGCACAAAATTAAATCGGCCAAGCCTACTTTGCCTACTCAAGGCTTTAAACTTTTATACGTACGCCCTCACGTACATACTCTGGAAATACGGGGTATAACAGGCCAGGTGTGGCAAGTGTGATTATGTTGGGTGTAGTCAAGGGACTATGCCAATATCCGTTTAGATTGGACTCCGAAAGAACATTCGGGGACGAATGTTTCTAAGGGGGGAAGAATGTTACACCCCGTAATTCCAAGAGGATGAGATGAGTATGTACGAAAGGAAATAAGATTCGAAGTTGGAAAAAGAAAAAAAGTTGGCAGAATATTTTTGGACAGTTTTTCAGTCAACTTGGAAGCAGTATATCTCCTAGGTAATTGGGGTTTTTAGGTGTTTCAAAATCATAATATTAAGTTCATTGATTCTAGTTTCCAACGCAACAAACCGCTCGTCAATAGGACATCGGAGTAGAAAGTTATGAACGTTACAAGATCGGCTGACAGAACAGACAGGTCGGTAGCGCGGCTCATTGCGAGAAGGCTGAAATTGTATGCAGAAATTGAGCGCTTGCGCGGCAGGATTTTTGGAAATAGGGTAAAAATAGAAGATATTTGTTGTAAAGGACCCCTGGGTGGGTGACAAGTGTCCCCCCAACTTGTGGAACAAGATAAAGGCTATATAAGACATGTCTTGCTAGATTTAAATCATTTGCAAGACTTCACCCAAATCTTCTCTTCTCTTCTCTTCTCTCTCAAATGGTTAAAACCCTAGGCCTAAATGAGATTTTTGGAAAGGCAATAAGAAGGAAATATGTTGGCAAGCTTGTAGGGGATTAGTAGAGATGATTTTAGCGGGAAGAAGAATTTCAAAAAGATGAGCTAAAGTTGCTAAGGATCGACTTGTAATCTTGGAGCATTTTTGGGCTAAATGAGGTATAATCTTTGTCTTACTTTTGTAATTGAAGATTCCATGTTATTATAAGTTAGAAATGATCATGTGATATGTGTTATGAAGATTGATAAGTGTTATGGAAATTTGGAAGCTCAAATCCGAAAATGACATGTTAAGCCATTTGAAATTGAAATACAAATTGGTCAATAATTAGAATCGTCGCATTTTTACCTATTTGAGGATTGTAGTAGTTATAATCAATTGTGGCTAGATAACATGTTATATTAAACCACTTGAATTGAAAAGGGATTGGAAATGAATTTGTATTGTTGTCCCTAATTTGCCGAATAGACATTGTATTTTGGACTTGTGTGATATCAATTGTGGGGCGGAATTTTACACGTCTTGTAGGCGTGTAATCCCCTATTGTTAACTACTTTGTTGAGCCTTAAATGTGGCGTGTTTGATTATTGAATTCTGCCTTGAAAAAGGTGGCAAAGTATGTAGAAACAAAGGAAGTGCTGTCCGATTTTCCGTAGAATTTAGTAGCTTTGCACTTGGAATATTCTACGTTTGAAACTAGAAGTTAATAGACGTACTATGGTCATTATAGGTTCACATACTACGTACGGTGAATTGGACTTAGCAAGTGGATTAAACCGAAGAGGTATGTGGAACTTTCTTATCTCTTGAGCATGAATAAGTTGTAAATGTATAGTGCGGTGAGCGTCTGAGATTTTGACAATCTAGGTCCATTTGATATCCTTGGCTTATTTTAAGAATGTCCAAGTTGATTGAGTTAGGGAATTAACTCACTTGTTTAAATATTAAGGATATCTTGGTTTTCAAAAGTTAAGAGACTTTAAGTATGTTGAAAGTATTATTGATACTTGTTTTGTTGGAAAGTTTAAGTCTCTTGGTTATAAAGAAGTATGTAAGTTGCTAACGTATAAAGCTAGTATAACGGCTTTATGGGAAGTTGGTTATAATAGCTTTATGGAAGGTTAAAAAGAGTGGTTTACTCTAAGTAATTTAAGTATACTCTAAGTAATTTAAGTATGTTAAATGACTTGAAATAACGAAAGGCAAATTGATTTAAAGGCATCAATTGATTAAGGTTTTAAAAGAAAGAAGTCACTTGATTTAGAAGCCCGAAAGTGTATTTTCTAAAAAGGTATTGTGACTTGTCTTAAAATGTAGTTATGACTTGATACTACGGTTATTAGTATCTTGGAAGTTTTATATGAAAATGAGTCATTTTAAAAGAATAGAAGTACGTAGTACTTTGGGTTAACTCCCGAATTTATAATGACATGTTAGTGCCTTAAGTAAACTAAAGTGAGAGTGTATATGAATCAGGTTAATAAGAAGTTATTGGGATATCTTAACTTGAGTATTGTATGATAAGCAGGTAGTGCGTATGTTATGTATGATAAGCCGGTAGGGCTTATGTTATGTATGATGGCCAGTTGAGATAGGGTAAGAGTATATCTGAGGGGTAAATCCCCAAGATAGTTATACCACCTTCTCCAGGGTAAGAGTATATCTGAGGGGTAAATCACCAAGATAGTTATACCACCTGCTTCAGGGTAAGAGTATAATTGAGGGGTGAATCCCCAAGATAGTTATACCACCTGTTTCCGTGGATTTGCTACCCACGATGCGAGGAATAACTCATGCGAGTCCTTATGAGGTTATGCGGGTGAAATAGTCCCATGCGGGCGGATACAGCCTATGCGAGGAATACCTCATGCAAGTCTTTATGGGCTTATGCGGGTGAAATAGTCTCATGCGGGCGGATACAGCCTATGCGAGGAATACCTCATACGGGTCCACACGACCTATGCGGGTGAAATAGTCCCAGGAGTAGGATTGCTTAATGATACTGCGGGCGGGTAGTCCTGCTTTGATCGCGAGCTTCCTATTTTTATAATGTAAGTATACTTTTGATTACTCTCATTATTAGTAAGGCACTGTGTACTGTTAATTGAGTTATCATACATCTCGATTTTATTATAGACTTATGATTTCATTCTGATGCTTTCGTTTCACATATTTGGTACATGTTGTGCGACCTCCTTCTGCGTTCATCTGCATGGTAGAGTCTGAGTTGTTGATCCTCGCTCTTAGGATCACTGTTCAGCTGTTGAGAAGCTCCTTTATTTCGGAGGTTTATCCCTGGTATTGTCGGTTGTTGTACATTCAGGGGTATGGCGGGGCCCTGTCCCGCCAGAGTTGTTATTCTTAGAGGTTTGTAGTCACAGTGTGGTTTGGGTTGTAAAGAAAAAAAAATGTACTGTTTTATTTGTATAGTTTACGGAAGGTGGCCTTGCTCGGCTCATTGTTATTTTATGTTTAAGAATATTATCAGTTGTGTATGTTCCGCTGCTATTCTCTGATGTATACCGAAAGGGGTGCCCAGGTAGGGCACTAGTCGCGTAGGATACGCTATACTTAGTACTTCAACCTATAATGGTCACAATACGTCCATTAACCTCTCACTTCAAACGTAGAATATTCTAAGTGCTAAGTCACTAAATTCTACGGAAAATCGGACATCACTTCCTTTGTTTATACATACTTTGCCACCTTTTTCAAGGCCGAATGCAATAACCAAACACGCCACATTTAAGGCCCAATCAATGAAATTAACAATAGGGTATTACACTCCTACTAGGCGTGTAAAATTCATCCCAATAGATATCAAACTAATACAAACTATATTTCCAATTCGGCCACATTGAGTACCATAACACCAATTCTTATCCAATTTCCATTTCAATCCAAGTTGTTAGTATAACATGATATCAAGTCGCAATTGATTATAACTACTATAATCTTCAAGTAAGTAATCATGCGACGATTCTAATAAATGACCAATTTGTAATCCAACTTCACAAGGCTTAAATGACATTTCAGATTTAAGCTACAATCAATCCATAATACTTATAAACTTCAACACATAAACTTCATGCTAGCTATATGCAAAGCTAACAACAATATATATAATCTTGGAACACTTTTAAGAGACAAGATTATACCTCAACGAATCTTAATCCAACTCCAAATCCGAAGTCGCTCCTTAGCAACTTAGAGCCTCTTCAAGACACTTAAATCCGCTACTTGAGACTCTTAGAACAATACCAACAAATTTCATTCAATCTTCCAAACAAAACCTAGAAAGACAACTAGGTTTTCACTTGCGACTAATACGAAAACTATCTTTTTCCGAGATTTTTCTATTGAGATACGCTTCTGATACCCTAGGGACCTTGGGTTTAAGTCTTGTGAGTAATGGATCACAAACTAAAAATTTTGTGTGGGAAAAATTAGTGAACCCGTGAGCTCCCTATGAGAACAAGAAAATGTTGAAATAATTCTAAGTGTTTGAAGACTTGGTCTTGCACTAGTGTGTATATAAAACACAATGAAGGGTCAAGATAATAACACTTGTTAGGTTTTGGATGAAGGAGATCAAGCCAAGTGGCTCTTGACTTGGTCAACAATGTCAAGCTCTTAATTAGCAAGACTTTGTCATCTACACATTGGTCAAATGACCATAATAACCTTGCATAAAATTCGACCAAGCCATATGGGGGGTGCCACGTGTCGCCCTCCCATTCGTCTATAAAATTCCGTAACCCTCGTGGGCCCCACAAAATGTAAAAATTCCTCGGGTGGGCCCCACATGACCAAATCCGTAAAATAAATTTCCATAATGATAATAAGTTCCATACTCTTCAATTAATGCATTTTGAGAATCCAATTCTCCACAACGAACATTTTTCCTTTCCGACATTCGGAAGATTTTTCGTCGGAAAAACAATTCTTCCTTTCGTACCAATTTCGAGTCTTGAGTTCCTTACGTACATTCTCTTTAACATGTCCTGGAGTTACGGGGTGTAACATTCTTCCCCCCTTAGAAACATTCATCCTCGAATGTTCTTTCGGAGTCCAATCTAATTAGATAGCGACATAGTCTCCTTTTCGCACCGCCCATACTACATACGCCACCCACGCCACATAACAATACTTATACTAAGATGTCAACCTTGGCACTCACGAAGCCAACTAGTCCATACTCAAACTAGCATACATACATAACTTCCATACCGATTCGGCCTCTAATCTTTGGAGTCACTCTATAAAACAATATAAGGCCATTTCCGCTTTCGACTGGTTAGGTGGGCGTGTCCACGAACCCGTAAAACAATTAACTAGACTTGGGCCTTGCACCCTCGTGACCTGCACGTGGCGGAACTACTACCAACTCTATTCCACTTATGGGGCGACCCGTAATGGTCCTCACCACCCGTCGTCGCACTTAATCATATTTTGGTCCATAATAAATCTTTCTACCCAGAAGACCTTGCATCCAAGGTCTCGTGATCATCAACATTCTTAGGCTCGCAATTTCCATGCTCTAAGCCTACCTTACGATCCCCAAGATGTGGTACAAAACCTTCTCATAACACCATAATCGTGTCGTCTTGATCGCAGTAATCATTACTTACTCTATACGGACCTCATCCGTACAATTCTCTTAAGCCTACCACGTAGCTTAATATATTAACATGGCATTCCATTAAGTTCCTTAACATGACTTCTTAAGGGTTCATCACTCTATCAGACAACTCATCCTTCCCTAATTATATCAAAATAGTACATAAACCTTGATGAGATTTCATTAACTGTTCCATACCTTCCCGGTATCTAGTTAGTCTTTACCAACTCCTGGTAATCTAAAATCGTTCTAGGCAACACGCGTCTGACCCTCATACATAACTCCGTATAGATGTATGTCACAATACCAACTATACTATAATCATTACCAACCTGGATACGCGATCCACATAGCTTCTTCCGCTCATCGCTTCTCGTAGCTGCAATCAACGTAACTCGATAGGGAGAGACGACCATAACAACACAGCTCTATCTCACGATCTCATCGTGAGAAGAATGGAAAGCAATCTTAAATGTCGTGCAGCCTCCTGATTATAGATGTGGTGCACAACACACCGATAATCAAGACTCTACTTAGACACGATCTGTAGACACTTTCCGAGGACTAATTGCTCTGATACCACTTTTGTCACGACCCGAACCCCGGGCCCGCGACTGGTGCCCTACCTGGGCATCCTTACAGGTAAACATCAGAGATAATCTGCGGAACATACATGAAAATTAAAAAAAAAAAACAATAGAAGTAAAACAACAGGTTAGCCGATAGGGCTACCTTCCTGGACATATATATATACAACCGAAGCAGTTGCCTCTTTTCCTTTACAAACTGACCCACAATAGGTGACTACAGACCTCTAAGAGTTTTAACATAACAACTGTGGCGGGACAGGGCCCCGCCATACCCCTGAATATATATGAATCTACAACCTCAGGGGAAACCGTACCAAGAGATAAGCCTCCGGAGCAAATGGAGTTTTTTTCCCAAAATCAACCGAGATCCTAAGAGCAAGGATCACCAACCTGGTACCTAAACTGCGGGCATGACGCGGCCGAAGGGATCGATAATAGGTACCGAATATGGAGCGAAATAACGTCTGATAAACAGATCATAACTGTACAAAAGAATGACAGGGACAAGTGTAAAAATACATACCAGATCCTGCCGTGTCATTACCACTTATGAACTTAATCGTACCTTATTATCTTTTCCCATTTTCAATAAAAGTTATAATCACATTCTTATGTACATGATTAGAAGAAATCATTAAGTTCATTACCATATAACTTACTTATCTTTCATAACATAATCCGACCCCTTACGGAGGGACGCATATACTACCCGGCCCAATCTGGGACGCGATCAAGTCACACAAATATCAAAGCGTGCGTGGAATCCCCATCACCGCCGGTATAAGTGTAAAAATATAACCATGTGTGGCGTGGCATCCACCCCATCGCTTGCGTACATACACAACATATATATATATATATCTCCCGCCGTGGAATCACATCATCGCTGTAGTAGGTGTAACATATAACCACGTGACGCGCGTGGCATCCACTCACTGTCGCGTACACATACACATATATATATATATATATATATATATATATATATATATATATATATATATATATATAACGCCGTGCCGAATCCCACATCGTATAAGCGTATGGCCATAACGTGCCTCGGCGTCCTCATCGTAGGTGCGGTCTTCATGGGAGCTAGCCCGTGGAGTAATAATATAACGGTCGCGTGCCGGAATCCCACATCGTATAAGCATGGCCATGGAGTAATAAAACACGTGGGCATCTAACCCGCATCCCGCTGCCCCCAGACATCCTCATCGTATAAGCATGGCGAGATCAATCACAATGGAAGCATACGTGGAATCCCGTCGGCTGCCGTCGTCAATAAAATGTTCGCATCTAACGCGTCACACATGCCCGGAATCCGCATCGTATAATCATGTCAAGGATCAATCATAATGAAAGCATACGTGGAATCACATCACCGTCGATGCGTCAAGTAAACTTACAACCCATTGCCCCTCAGTGAGACACGACAACGTAGACATATAATACTTGCACTCAAAGCTATCACAAGCAAACTAGGCAAGTTCATTAAACCTTTAGACTTCCATTTTTTATAAACTCATGGCACTTTCGTTTCACACATAAAAATCCGAATTTAACCCCAAGTACTACGTCTTACATTTTTTCAAAAGATTCCTTTTCATATAAAACCCCAAGATACTAACACCCGTAGTATCAAGGCTTGTGTACATTTCACATAAGTCACTATACATTAGAAATACATTTCTCGGCTTCTAAATCAAGTGAACCTTACCTTAAAGCTTTAAGCAAGTGATACACATAAATCAAATTGCCCTTCCTTAATTCAAGTTATTCTTTGATTACTTTATTAGAGAAAACCATTCTCTTAACCTTCCATAAAGCCGTTATAACCAACTTCCCATAAAGCCGTTTATAACCCTTTATGGTTTTAGACAAACCCATTCCTTTTATAACCAAGAGACTTATACTTTTTTAAAACCAAGTATTATATATTTTCGAATCAATTCTCTTAACTTTCAAAGTACAATTAGTCTCTTAACCTTTAGAAATCAAGTGACTCCTTTTATTATAAAACCTTAGGCAATTGATGCCTAAAAATCAAGTTGCCTTTTCATTAAAAATCAAGTCATTTATCTTTCCATAAAGCAAATATAACCAACTTCCCATAAAGTCATTATATTCACTTTATACCTTAGCCAAAATATAATTTCCTATCCAAGGGACTTATACGTTTAAAACAGAACAAGTATCACATACTTTAAAACTCTTCAAGTCCCTTAACTTAATAAAACTTAAGACATCCTTTATTCTTTCAAAGAAGTGAGTTAATCTCCTAACTCACCCGACTTGGCTATTTATAAAACTAGTAAAGGACTTCAAGGTGTGGTACGTCTACCGTACTACATACGTGCAACTAGTCATGCTCAAAAGATAGGAAAAGTTCTACATAGAGTAAATCACACAACTACCTCTTAACTTCTAAGAGTAGGAGGAAACATGAAATGATACCACCGGTATATTCCATACATAGAATCATGCCAAAGGAAGGAAGAGGTTCACATACCTAGCGACGATTATCGACAAGTAGCAAAATGCTCCAAAGTACTTCAACCTTGATAGCTATTACATCCTTCAAGTAGGATACGCTATACTTAGTACTTCAACCAATAATGGTCACAATACGTCCATTAACCTCTCACTTCAAACGTAGAATATTCTAAGTGCTAAGTCACTAAATTCTACGGAAAATCGGACAGCACTTCCTTTGTTTCTACATACTTTGCCACCTTTTTCAAGGCCGAATGCAATAACCAAACACACCACATTTAAGGCCCAATCAATGAAATTAACATTAGGGGATTACACGCCTACTAGACGTGTAAAATTTCGCCCCACAATAGATATCAAACTAATACAAACTATATGTCCAATTCGGCCACATTGAGTACCATAACACCAATTCTTATCCAATTTCCATTTCAATCCAAGTTGTTAGTATAACATGATATCAAGTCGCAATTGATTATAACTACTATAATCTTCAAGTAAGTAATCATGCGACGATTCTAATAAACGACCAATTTGTAATCCAACTTCACAAGGCTTAAATGACATTTCGGATTTAAGCTACAATCAATCCATAATACTGTGACACCCCGAAAATCGGGCCCGTCACTGGTGCCTTACCCCGGGCACCCTAGTGATACAACATCAGAGAAAACCAGCGGAAAATAAAACATGAATCATGAAACAAGAGATATAATAAATAAACAGGCCAACCAAAGCGATTGCCTTGGTATATCATAAAACCGACAGTTTAAACCTTTTACAACCACACTTGTGATTCTCTGAGACCTCTAAGATTTACAACAACTATGGCGGGACAGGGCCGCCATACCCACGAATGTATAAGCATCTGCACTCGGGTAACATACCAAAAGATAAGCCTCCAAGGAAGCAGCTTTCAATCTGAAAGGTGATCCTAAAAGCGGGGATCGGCACGATGTACCTTTTACTGCGGCGTGAACGCGGCCCAGGAGGTCGATGCAAGTACGAGTATGTGAAAGCGAAAATCAGTAAATGAAATCATAATAGTCTATATAAAGCGGGAGACATGTATGATGACCAAACTACGATATATAACATATAACGATTCATCAAGAGCGAGGACTCGCGCCTCCAAATTATCACTCGTGCGTGGAATTTCTTCCTCATGCTGGCGGTTTATGATATAACAATACCAAGTTATACATGAACACCATGTCCCACGCGTGTTATAAAAACCGTCTGAGACAAGTATAACTACGGATCCGACTGTACCAATAATACAATGCAACCAAAACACGGCCGATACGGGGCAAGTCACGGCCGACTCTGGGATACCAAGGCGGTCACGCGCGGTGGCCGGGCAAGTCTGGTGACCACCGGGGACGAGCGTATCACGAAACCGTCACTATCTTGAGCGGGGCAAGTCACGGTGACTACGGATACAAGGCCGAATCGATCCGCGAGGCGGGCAATGCGAGCCGACCACGGATACCCGGGCGAGCGGTAGAAACCTCAACCGATCAACCGGCCTCTATCGAGAGCGGTAACACGAAACACCACACTTGCACAACAAAGGCTATCATCACAAGCATAGGCAAGTTTCACAACAACAAGCGTAGGAATGTTTCACACAACAAGCATAGCAAGTTTCACATCACTCAAAGTACCTTCATTTTATGCCAAAGTCAGGTTTCAACCTCTAAAGTACTACGTCAGTTAAATTCTTTAAAGAGATCCATTACTTATCAAAGTCACCCGATACGTAGTATTAGAATGACCCAACCCACATTCCTTTTCAAAATCAAGTAACAACATTCTTTTCCTAAGTTCCGGTTTGCCTAGTTTGATTACTCAAGCTTCTCATTTTCAAATGGTTTCATAGTTCATAAACTTAATCACTTGATTCCTTGTTAGAACAATTGAGTAATATAAGTCTCACGTGAGTAGGTTATTCTTGTTTACAACATTCTTATTATAGCGACCATGATCTAGAAAATGTAATATCATTTTGTCTCATCTTAGTTTCTATGCGGATGGAGGTTTCTCTGGTTTTAATACAATTCATCATTATTCAATACATTTTCCTTTATTAACTGCGGTGGTGCTGTCGATACACATTACGATTTCCAAATCGGTAAGACATTATCCTTTAAATAAAACCAGTACTCATTACTCACGAATGAGGTTTCACACAAACATCCACATTAAAACAAATAAGTTAAGTCTCTTATCTTATAAGATCAAGTCTCTTAACTTCTAACATCGATAAACTATTTTCTTTACCTTTCTTAAGACATTATACCTAACTCCCATCAAGCTAGTATAACTCTTTTAAAACCTTTAAAACCAAGTGTTACTCTCAAAACGATTTAGAAATCTTTTGAAATACATCAAGTTCTTTATTATAACTAGCCGCTATAATTCACATCGATTACCTTTTAAAACCACAAAGTATTTTCTTACCTACATAAAGTCGTTATAACAACTTCCCATAAAGCCGTTATAACACTTTATGTTTTAAGAACAATCAAACACGATTAACACGTATGCGTCTGCGTACTACATAGTTCCACACATATCATGCTAGAAGAGATAGGAAGAGGTTCACATACCTCGCGACGATTTAACGACAATAAGCAAAATGCTCCAAGTACTACAACGCACTAGCCCTTTCCTCCTCGAGTAGAATACGCTACTCTTAGTACTTACACCTCTAAAGCCCCCAACCGTCAATTAAACCTTAAACACACGTTCCCACCTTTCTACAGAAAATTCGGCACTCTCCCGCAAATGGCGTAAATCTCCTCTCTATCGGGTCGGCTACCAAGCCAACCGGGGGTTAACACGCCTAACCGGACGCGTACAATTCTACTACGGTAATGCTACATAAGTCTCATGTAATACAACCTAGGTAATTCTGATTCGATTCTTCTCTTTATTATCCTTCTATGTGATTCTTGTTCAATTCTTCATTCTTGAGCTTAAGTCAAAAGACATTGCCATAATACTAAGTTGATTCTATATATAGTATATAACACTATATATTCAACACTTATGTAATTTCCAATTACAATAGGGGACAAGATATTTACCTCGATAAGCCCAAAAATTATCCGAGTTTAAAGTCGCTCTGAGCAAGGTTTAGCTCTCCTCGAGTGCTCCAATCCGCACAACAACCCTTAGAAGTTCTACGCAACTTCTACTCCATACTTCAACAACGGGTGAAGATTTTCCTTAGGGTTTCGTGTAGAGGCTAAGGAAAGTATAATCGTATTTTCGGGTTTTTCGTACAAAGGGTACTTTGGAAAGTACTACAAGGTATTTGGGCTAAAGTATTTTGGACATTATAACAATACTTAGGAGAGTATTTCTATACCACAACAAAGGGTATTATCTGAAAACAACTAGGCTAGGGGTACCACGCCAAGGCACCACCAAGGGGAGCTCTCGGCAAGGGAAAGGGGGTGTGGTGGGCCAATTTCACAAGGGAGGAGGAAGAGAACTTCAAGACTTAGGCAATTTGTGGATGAAGAAAGTCTTCACAAAGGGAGCTATTTATAGGCAAGCAAAGGCCAACCAATGGCCAAGATCCATCCATGTGTTAGGCAAGTGTAAGGCCAAGATCAAGCCAAGTGCACCCACAAAACACTCCACAAAACACTCCACAAAACAAGCCACAAAACAAGGCACAAAAGGAGGACCAATCGGCGAGGCCAAGTCTCCTTTGCCGTCAATGAGGGTGACAAGTGTCACCTCCCGTTGATCCAAAATGTTAAATCGCTCGGAAAAATCCGCAAAAATACTAAATGACATAGCGGAATTTTCCCAACGTAGTCGTGGAAGCGTTTAAATCGACGACTCTATTCGGCACTTGTGCCCAAATTTCGAACCAAAGCCAATTCTTAAGGCAAAAAAATTTAATCGTGCGCCTCACGTCATACTGCGGAAATACGGGTATAACATTCATCCCCCAGAAACATTCATCCGAATGTTCCTTCAAGGTCTCAAAACAACGGCGTCGAGATAGTCTTCATCGCTATCGTGCGAAAACAATCATGCCACACCGCACAAAACATACGTTCACTTTTCCGCTCTCGTAGTACTGCGTCACGAACACTCGAACTCGTTCTAGTATCCGTACCACACATCAACGCTTCGTTTCCAACCCGAGTCACTACCTCCAAACTTGGTCATCTCACTAACCTCGATTTCCCTAAGGCCATTCGGCCTTCACGAACTGATTACGATCGAACGCGTCCACGAACTCATACGATGGTCATCTAAACTTGGGCCTAGCACCCGTGACCTACCCGCGGCGGGACCACCAGATGACCCACCCCAAACCGGGTTCTGGGTTGACCGCAAATGGTCCTCAACCCGACCCCCGTCGCTGACTCTTGTTCCCGATCCGAACAATCTTACTATTTCAACCGTGAAAGCTACCACTTCCATCTCACACTACCCGAGGACTTACCCTTTTCACTAACTGTGTTTCTAAATCACATTTTTGCACAAAGCTATCCAAACATAACATTAAACACATCAACGACATCAATACAACAAAACTACAGAGGTTAAGGATATACGAAACTAGGCGGTTCAAGGACCGCTAAAGCGAACTCCGCGACCTCTAGGGGCCTTCCGGTGTCGAGCATCCTGCTGGCTACGGAAGGTGAAGAACCCGCTGCTCTAGTAGTCCATGCTATCCTACCGATGCTACTCGCAGTGGACGATCTCTTGCCGAGATGGCCTGTTGGCGCAAAAATAACAATCTCCGAGTTAGTACGACACTCTCCCTTATGAAGCTTTCCACAACGCCACACCGAGACAAGGGCAACCTCATCCGCGAGCACTCTGCTCCCGAAAATCTGAAACACAGGAGCCACCGCTCTCGAATATCCCGAAGGTCCGAAAGGCTGGGAGGACACCACTGTCTTGGACGGAGGTACATAACTAGTCTGCTGGCGGTCCGCCTCGAAAGTCACCAAAGGACCTGCTGCTTACGGCCTCTTCGCGACTTTGGTCATTCCGTCGATTTATCCGCTCCTCACATCAGTGTATACGCTGCGTGCGGCAATGTCCGTGCTGAAGAGCTACGCTCAACAACTCTCTGCAAGGCAATCATCGAGCCACGTAACATATCGGTGCACTCGATCCTCCATACTAGCTACTAACGCGAGGCGTCACGCCAATGAGTCGAACTCCACATTGTACTCCCGAGCGTCGCGGTTCTGCCAGTAACACCAAAAATCTGTCGGCGAGCCCTCACCATCCGGGAGGCAAGAAATGTGCAAGAAAGGCCTCGAGAACTCGTTCCATACCGCTGGAAGTGCGGCTCTCCTGGGCGGCTCGAGAATCAAACGATCGGCGGTATCACGCGATTGATGTGAACCTAGGGCCACCGACTCGATCTCCGATGCCTTGATCACTCTCATGATCCATTATCGCTTCGGATGAACTCCTGCGGATCATCCTCGTGCCTCGACCCATAAAACTCGCGGCCTACAACTCGTAAAATCCGTAGCCTCGAACTATCGATCTAGGGTGAACCACGGTGCTCTTTGGGCGCTGCGTCCGCCTATCCTCAATCTGCCCTGACCACGGCCATTAATCGGGCCCACTCCTTGTAACTCATCTCCTCTGCTCCGGTGCGGATCGAGGCTCAGTCGTGGTCTCTGCTCTGCTCGCTCTGAATCGCAGATCCGCTTGCCTTCGCCCGCGGGTTGCCTTCGCAGAGCATAATCGTAAAACGAAACACGTCGAGAGGGTCGATCTTATCACACGGCTCTAAGGCACGATCTCGTAATGAGAAGAATGAAACCAATCCTAAATGTCCTATAGCCTCACGATTATAGATGTGGTGCACAACACACCGATAATCCGCACTTACTAGACACGGTCTGTAGACACTTTCAGAGATTAATCGCTCGATACCACTTGTGGCCAGAAAATCGGGCTCACATCGTGCCTTACCGGGCACCCTAGTGATACAACATCGAGAAAACCAGGAAAATAAAACATGAATCATGAAACAAGAGATATAATAAATAAGCAGGCCAACCAAGCGATTGCCCGGTATATCATAAAACGAGCAGTTTAAACCTTTTACAACCACCGCCTACAGGTGCTCTGCACTCTAAGATTTACAACAACTATGGCGGACGGGGCCGCCATACCCTGAATGTATAAGCATCTACGGACTCGGGGTAACATACCAAAGATAAGCCTCGAAGAACGGAGCTTTCAATCTGCCGAAAGGTGATCTAAGCGGGGATCGACGGCCGATGTACCTTTTACTGCGGCATGAGCGCACTTCAAGGAGGTCGATAACAGTACCAAGTATGTGAATCAGAAAATCGTAAATGAAATCATAATAGTCTATATAAAGCGGGAGACATGTATGATGACCAAACTACGATATAACATATAACGATTCACATCAAGCGAGGACTCACGCCTCCAAATTATCACTCGTGCGTGGAATTTCTTCCTCATGCCGCGATTTATGATATAACAATACCAAGGATTATACATGAACACCATGTCCCACTGTGTTATAAAAACCGTGCAGACAAGTATAACTACGAGATCCGACGTACGATGTCTGATACAGCAAAACACGGCCGTCACGGGGCAAGTGCGAGAGCCGACTCGGATACAAGGCGGTCACGCGCGGTGACCGGGGCAGAAATCTGGTGACCACGAGGACAAGGCGTATCACGAAACTTCGTCACTATCTTGAGCAGGGCAAGTGCGGTGACTACGGATACCAGCGAAGGTCGATCACGAGGCAGGGGCAAGTCGAGCCGACCACCGGATACCGGGCGAGCGGTAAGAAACCTCAACTATCAACGGCCTCTATCGAGAGAGCGGTAACACGAAACACCACACTTGCACAACAAAGGCTATCATCACAAGCATAGGCAAGTTTCACAACAACAAGCATAGAATGTTTCACCACAACAAGCATAGGCAAGTTTCACATCACTCAAAGTACCTTCATTTTATGCCAAAGTCAGGGTTTCACCCTAAAGTACTACGTCCGTTAAATTCTTTAAAAGAGATCCATTACTTATCAAAGTCACCCGATACGTAGTATTAGAATGACCAACCCACATTCCTTTTCAAAATCAAGTAACAACATTCTTTTCCTAAGTTCCGGTTTGCCTAGTTTGATTACTCAAGCTTCTCATTTTCAAATGGTTTCATAGTTCATAAACTTAATCACTTGATTCCTTGTTAGAACAATTTAGTAATATAAGTCTCACGTGAGAGTAGGTTATTCTTGTTTACAACATTCTTATTAAAGCAGCCATGATCTAGAAAATGTAATATCATTTTGTCTCATCTTAGTTTCTATGCGGATGGAGGTTTCTCTTGGTTTTAATACAATTCATCATTATTCAATACATTTTCCTTTATTAACGCTGCGGTGGTGCTGTCGATACACATTACGATTTCCAAATCGGTAAGACATTATCCTTTAAATAAAACCAAGTACTCATTACTCACGAATGAGGTTTCACACAAACATCCACATTAAAACAAATAAGTTAAGTCTCTTATCTTATAAGATCAAGTCTCTTAACTTCTAACATCGATAAACTATTTTCTTTACCTTTCTTAAGACATTATACCTAACTCCCATCAAGCTAGTATAACTCTTTTTAAAACCTTTAAAACCAAGTGTTACTCTCTCCTTCAAAAGCGATTTAGAAATCTTTTGAAATACATCAAGTTCTTTATTATAACTAGCCGATTATAATTCACATCGATTACCTTTTAAAACCACAAAGTATTTTCTTACCTACATAAAGTTTATAACAACTTCCCATAAAGCCGTTATAACACTTTATGTTTAAACAATCAAACACGATTAACACGTATGCGTCTGCACTACATAGTTCACACATATCATGCTAGAAGAGATAGGAAGAGGTTCACATACCGCGACGATTTAACGACAATAAGCAAAATGCTCCAAGTACTACAACGCACTAGCCGCTTTCCACTCGCCGAGTAGAATACGCTACTCTTAGTACTTTCACCTATAAAGGCCACAAACGTCTATTAAATCTTAAACACACGTTCCCATCTTTCTACGAAAATTGGCGTACCTCCCATGCAGCGTAAATCTCTCCTCTATCGAGTCGGCTACCAAGCCAACGAGGGGTTAACACGTCTAACCGACGCGTACAATTCTACTACGGTAATGCTACATAAGTCTCTTTGTAATACAACCCTAGGTAATTACGATTCGATTCTTCTCTTTATTATCCTTCTATGTGATTCTTGTTCAATTCTTCATTCTTGAGCTTAAGTCAAAAGACATTGCCATAATACTAAGTTCGATTACATATATAGTATATAACACTATATATTCAACACTTATGTAATTTCCAATTACAATAGGGACAAGATATTTACCTCGATAAGCCCAAAATTATCCGAGTTTAAAGTCGCTCTGAGCAAGGTTTAGCTCCTCCTCCGAGTGCTCGATCCGCACAAACAACCCTTAAGTTCTACGCAACTTCTACTCCATACTTCAACACCGGGTGAAGATTTTCCTTAGGGTTTCGTGTAGAGGCTAAGGAAAGTATAATCGTATTTTTCGGGTTTTTCGTACAAAGGGTACTTTGGAAAGTACTACAAGGTATTTGGGCTAAAGTATTTTGGACATTATAACAATACTTAGGAGAGTATTTCTATACCACAACAAAGGGTATTATCTGAAAACAACTAGGCTGGGGTACCCACGGCGAGGCACCACCAAGGGGAGCTCTCGGCAAAGGGGAAAGGGGTGTGGTGGGCCAATTTCACAAGGGAGGAGGAAGAGAACTTCAAGACTTAGGCAATTTGTGGATGAAGAAAGTCTTCACAAAGGGAGCTATTTATAGGCCAAGCAAAGGCCAACGATGGCGAGATCCATCCATGTGTTAGGCAAGTGTAAGGCGAATCAAGCCAAGTGCACCCACAAAACACTCCACAAAACACTCCACAAAACAAGCCACAAAACAAGGCACAAAAGGAGGACCAATCGGCGAGGCCAAGTCTCCTCTTTGCCGTCAATGAGGTGACAAGTGTCACCTCCCGTTGATCCAAAAATGTTCCGTCGCTCGGAAAAATCCAAAAATACTAAATGACATAGCGAATTTTCCCAACGTAGTCGTGGAAACGTTTAGTCGAAACGACTCTATTCGGCACTTGTGCCCAAATTTCGAACCAAAGCCAATTCTTAAGGCAAAAAAAAAAAATTTAATACGTACGCCCTCACGTACATACTCTGGAAATACGGGGTATAACAAATACTTATAAACTTCAACACATAAACTTCATGCTAGCTATATGCAAAGCTAACAACAATATATATAATCTTGGAACACTTTTAAGAGACAAGATTATACCTCAACGAATCTTAATCCAACTCCAAATCCGAAGTCGCTCCTTAGCAACTTAGAGCCTCTTCAAAACACTTAAATCCGCTACTTGAGACCCTTAGAACAATACCAACAAATTTCCTTCAATCTTCCAAACAAAACCTAGAAAGACAACTAGGTTTTCACTTGCGACTAATACGAAAACTATCTTTTTCCGATATTTTTCTATTGAGATACGCTTACAATACCCCTAGGGACCTTAGGTTTAAGTCTTGTGAGTAATGGATCACAAACTAAAATTTTTGTGTGGGAAAAATTAGTGAACCCGTGAGCTCCCTATGAGAACAAGAAAATGTTGAAATAATTCTAAGTGTTTGAAGACTTGGTCTTGCACTAGTGTGTATATAAAACACAATGAAGGGTCAAGATAATAACACTTGTTAGGTTTTGGATGAAGGAGATCAAGCCAAGTGGCTCTTGACTTGGTCAACAATGTCAAGCTCTTAATTAGCAAGACTTTGTCATCTACACATTGGTCAAATGACCATAATAACCTTGCATAAAATTCGACCAAGCCATGTGGGGGGGATGCCACGTGTCGCCCTCCCATTCGTCTATAAAATTCTGTAACCCTCGTGGGCCCCACAAAACGTAAAAATTCCTCGGGTGGGCCCCACATGACCAAATCCATAAAAATAAATTTCCATAATGATAATAAGTTTCATACTCTTCAATTAATGCATTTTGAGAATCAAATTCTCCACAACGAACATTTTTCCTTTCCGACGTTCGGAAGATTTTTCGTCGGAAAAACAATTCTTCCTTTCGTACCAATTTCGAGTCTTGAGTTCCTTACGTACATTCTCTTTAACATTTCCTGGAGTTACGGGGTGTAACAACATGCCTACTAGACGTGTAAAATTCCGCCCCACAAAAGATATCAAACTAATACAAACTACTAGTCCAATTTCGGCCACATTGAGTACAATAACACCAATTCTTATCCAATTTCTATTTCAATCCAAGTTGTTAACATAACATGATATCAAGTCGCAATCGATTATAACCACTATAATCTTCAAGTATGTAACATGCGACGATTCTAATAAACGACTAAATTGTAATCCAACTTCACAAGGCTTAAATGACATTTCGGATTTAAGGCTACAATCAATCCATAATACTTAAAAAAAACTTCAACACATAAACTTCATGCTAGCAACATGTAAAGCTAACAACAATATATATAATCTTGTAACACTTTTAAGGGACAAGATTATTACCTCAACGAATCCTAATCCAACTCCAAATCTGAAGTCGCTCCTTAGCAACTTAGAGCCTCTCCCGAACAACAATCCGCTACTTGAGACCCTTAGAACAATACCAACAACTTTCCTTCAAACTTCCAAACAAAACCTAGAAAAGCAACTAGGTTTTCACCTTGCGACTAATACGAAAACTATCTTTTTCCGGGATTTTTCTATTGAGATACACTTACAATACAATCATGAACCTTGGTTTAAAGTGTGGAGCTTAAAGAACAAGAAACAAAAAAAAATCTTTTCTTTCCTTAGTGAACCCGAGAGCACTATTGTTGAGTCTTCAAATTGTTGAAATTTTTTCTAAGTGTTGGGCTTAGTCTTGCTACTAGTAGTATTATATAGTCACATGGAGGGTCAAGATGTAAACGAATGGGTGGCTTGGATGAGGTCCAATTAAATATCAAGACTTGTGGACCCTTTGACTAAGTCAATTTTGTCAAGCTCTTCAAGTTGCAAGACTTGTCTTCCTAACAAGGGTCAAATGACCCTTGTGCCCATGCTACATTTCGTCCAAGACAAACATAAGGGGGGTGACACGTGTCGCCCTCCCATTCGTCACAATATTGTTTTCCGACAATTTCATAATTCCGATAAATTTTTACAAGTCTCAAATCTTAACACTTGTGAGTTCTTACGTACGATCTTAAAACATGTCTTGTAAATACGGGGTGTAACAGGGCCCTACGTGACCAAATCCGTAAATAAATTTCCACAATGTTAATAAATTCCATACTCTTCCAATAATGTATTTTGAGAATCTAATTCGCATCAACAAACATTTTTCCTTTCCGAAGTTCGGAAGATTTTCCCTCGGAAAAACAATTCTTTCTTTCGTACAAATTTTCAAGTCTTGTGTTCTCGCGTCTATTCTCGTATACTTGTCCTGTAATTCCGGGGTGTAACATTCTTCCCCCCTTAGAAACATTCATCCCCGAATGTTCTTTCGGAGCTCAATCTATCATTTCTCGGCATAATCTCATAAAACTACACTTACTGAAACCTAGTTATGCCACATATGGCCCTAATACACCGCACTTGCATATCCATCCATCATAAACCAAACGAGGAAACAAATCCAAAGTGTGCACCATCACTATTTACTCCCATTCATGGCCTAAAAGGATTATCTTTTCGTACTTCCAACTTACTTCTAGCATACATACATAATCTCAATATTATCTGTTCATGACACTTAAACATACAACAACCTTATCATGCATACAAGTCTCTAAAGGGTCAAAGATATACCTGAAATCATATAGGCGGTTCAAAAGACCGCTAATACTGGGAACTTCCACACGACCTGCACACGGCTGCCGGTGTATGAACATCATGCCTAGCTATTGAAGGTGAAGAACCTGCAACTAATCCAATAGACTGTGCTATCCCACATGTAACCCTCCTACTAGGACAATCCCTCAACATATGGCCCTGACGGCCACAGGTAAAACATGCACCAGTAGCACGACGACATTCCCCATGGTGATGCCGGCCACACTGTGAACACTGAGGGAAGAGTGGTCCCGACTGCCTAGAACCCATGTGCACGTGCGAATCCGAAACTCTGGAGCTCGACCGAACAGATTACGGTGATCAACCTCCCGCGGAAAACTGGGAAGGAGCACTCAGTGCCAGCTGAAATGTAGACCTAGCCTGCTGCTGAGGCTGTCCGGCTCGAAAGTTACCCTGAAGCTCTGTCGTCCTGGCCCTCTTGGGTTGGCCTTGGTATGGCTGGTCCTCTATCTCTCTGTCCTCAATCCCTTGTGAATATGTCTGCATCCTGGCAATATCCATACCTGGCTGAAGGGCCACTCCCAGGCAAGCAGTGGTCATATAGCGGTCTAGCCCCATAACATAGCGATGAACTCTATCAGTCATATAAGCCACAATAGTATGTGCATACCTGGCCAACGAGTCAAACTCCAGGTTGTACTCCCTGATGGTTCTCTCATTCTGCCTCAATGACAAGAACCTATCAACACGGGCCCTCCTCATCTCAGGAGGTAAAAAGTGATCAAGAAAGGCCTCTGTGAACTCATCCCAAACAGCTGGAGGAACACCCATACCCCTAGCCAGTTCCCATGACTCAAACCAGTTCAACGCAATATCGCGTAACCGGTAAGAAGCTAACACAACTGACTCTGTCTTTGAGTCCCTAAGCACCTGCATAGTCCGCTGTATCTGCCGAATAAACTCCTGAGGATCATCCTCAGATCTCGAACCATAGAACTCGGGTGGACTACAACCCAGAAAATCTCGAATCCTCAAAGCTGGCTCTGGGTTAGCTACTGCTCACATCGTGCTGCCCTACCACTATGCTAGTCAATAACCTGATCTACTCTCCATAATCTCTATACTCCGCCCATGTCTGAGGGACTGGAGGCTCAGGTATCAGAACCCCTGGAGCTGCGGCTACTCTCGGCTCCTCTAATACTGTCGGCGTAACTGAACTCGCCGCCTGGACCATGTCACGACCCGACCCCGGGCCCGCGACTGGTGCCCTACCTGGGCACCCTTACATGTATACATCAGAGATAATCAGCGGAACATACATCAACTTAATAATGAAATAAATAATAGGTTAGCCGATAAGGCTACCTCCCTGGATCCATACAAATCCAAAAGCAGTTACCTCAAAAAAAAAATTAAAGGTGACCCACAAGATATGACTACAGACCTCTAAGAGTTTGAGATAATAACTGTGACGGGACAGGGCCCCGCCATACCCCTGAATGTACAAAAACATACAACTTCAGGGAATCGTACCAAAAGACAAGGCCTCCGGAGAAATGGAGCCTTCCAAGAAATGACCAGTGATCCTAAGAGTGCGGATCAACAAGCTATGTACTTCAACCTGCGGCATGAACGCAGCCCCCCGAAGGAGGTCAGTACAAAAATAACCAAGTATGTAAAACTGAAAGTACTAAAATTTAAATCATAATAGTCAAAAATACAACTGAAGACATATATGATAACCAAATTAACAGTACACCGTGCCTTACCGAAGTGAAAGTAATGAAAGTCAGCTTTTACCTTGTACAACCTGTTTCAACATATGAACGATAGTCACACCGGGGCTATGAACACCAGCCCTCAATATCAAAGCGTACCCGTGGAATCCCCCATCACCGCCGACCGCTATAGGTGTAAAACCTAACCATGTGTGGCGCGTGGCATCTGCCTCATCGGCGTACACATACCACACGTATATACCCATATCCTCGCGTGGAATCCCCATCACCGCCGTGACCGTAAGAGTAAACTACAACCGTGTGGCGCGCGTGGCATCCTACCTCATTGTCGACACACATACCACACATATACACCTATATGTATCTCATGCGTGGAATCCCTCATCTGATGCATGACTTCATGGGAGCTAACCCGTGGTAATAATCACATATAACATGCCCGTGGAATCCCTCATCTCGGGTACATGTCTTCATGGAGAGCTAAACCATGGCGTAATAATCATATATAACATGCCCGTGGAATCCCTCATCTCGGGTACATGTTTTCATGGAGAGCTAATCCATGGAGTAATAACCACATATAACATGCACGTGGAATCCCTCATCTCGGGTACATGTCTTCATGTAGAGCTAATCCATGGAGTAATAGTAAGATCCGGGAATTTAACCCGCATCCTGGTCGCATGCCCCGGAATTCCTCATCGTGAGCATGTCCAAGGATCAATCGCAATGGAAGCATACCCGTGGAATCCTACATCACTGTCGGTACGTCCAAGTAAACTCACAATAAGACATACCCGTGGAATCCTCCATCACTGTCGGTACGTCCAAGTAAACTCACAATAAGACAATGGAAGCATACCCGTGGAATCCTCCATCACCGCCGATGCGTCGAGAAACTCACAACTTCTTTAGACTTTCATTAACATACAAAATGGATCTCATTTTTATGACCTTAAGGCACTTTTCATATCACTTAACAAGTCCGGGGAAATGCAACCCAAAGTACTATGTACTTCTATTCTTTCCAAAGATCCCCTTTTTCACGTAAGACCCCAAGATACTATCACCGTAGTATCAAGACTTATCTACATTTCAAACAAGTCACTATACTTTTTAGAAATATGTTTCGGGCTTCTAACTCAAGTGACCCTCATTTAGACCTTAAGCAATTGATGTCTCTAAATCAAATTGCCCTTCTTAGTTTCAATTCTTTCATCTATGTTTACCTTATTCAAGAAAACCTATTTCTTTAACCTTCCATAAAGTTATTATAACCAACTTCCCATAAAGCCATTATACTAACTTTATGCTTTAAAATACGACATTCTTATCCTTTCATAAGTAGTCATAACTAACCTCCCATAAAGCCGTTATAACCCTTATGTCTTGGACAACTTCGTTCTTTTTATGACGAGAGACTTGTACTTCAAATCAAGTTACACAACTTTCAAAACCTCAAGTCTCATAACTTTAGAAGACAAATTCCTTAACTTAGAAAACAAGTTCTTATCTTTAAAGTAGTTCAAGAATCAATACTTTCCGAATCAAGTATTCTTTACCCATTTCATGTCAAGAAATCCTTGTCTACCTTATTAGAATAAACTATTCTTATAATCTTTCCCTAAGTACAAGTGAGTTAATTCTCTAGCTCAACCAACTAGACATCCTTAAAACAGGCCAGTTGATCCACTCATGAGTCCAATACACACGTAGTATGTCAACCTATAATGACCATAATACGTCCATTAGCTTCTGTCTTCAACGTAGAACATTCTAATTGAAAAGTCCCTTATTCTACGGAAATTTGGACAGCACTTCCTTTGTTTCTACATGCTTTGCCACCTTTTTCAAGGTCGAATTCAATAACCAAACACGCCACATTTAAGGCTCAACAATGAAGTTAACAATAGGGGATTACATGCCTACTAGACGTGTAAAATTACGCACAATTGATATCAAACTAGTACAAACTACATGGTCCAATTCGGCAATTTTGAGGTATATCAACACAAGTTCTTATCCAATTCCTTTTCAATCCAACTTCTTATCCAATTCCTTTTCAATCCAAATTGTTATTCCTACATGTAATATATCTAAAGGCAATATTGACAACTACAAGTCCTTTCTTCCTCACATGCAACACAATTTACTAGCAAAAAGAGAAGAAATTGTTACCTTAGAGTTTACCCAAAATTAGTCCAACAAATTCCACTTGTCTTCCTTCCACAATCACCTCCACAACCTCCTACAAGCTTGTCAACATGTTTCCATCTTGCCCTTTTTCCGAAATTCCTCAAGGCTTTGGTTTCTTGAAATTTTAGAGAGAAGGGAGAGGAAATTTTTAGAGAGAAGGAGGAGGGATTTTTAGAGAGAAGAAGGTTGCTTGAAGAATGACCATGTCTTCAAGACTTGGTCAATAAATAGGACTTCCAAAAATCAGATGGGAAGGGACACTTGTCACCCTCCCATGACCTCTTTTTTTTAAAAAAACTCTTCTGATTTCCCAGTGCAGAACCTCGGCCAGCCTGCACCAACTTCCGAGCTTCAGCACTTCCGCGCCATGACCCGCATTCGGCGCCGCGCTGCAACTTCAGAGCACTTTCCGTATATCCGCGCGCTGACCTGCATCCATGTGCTGTAGCCTGACCGAAAATACTTTCTGCTTGATTGCGTACTGAACTTGTAACTTCCATAACTTTCTACTCCGATGTCCTATCGACGAACGGTTTGTTGCGTTGGAAACTAGACTCAATGAACTTCATACCAGTATTTTAAAACACCTCAAAACTCCTAAAGAACTAGGATATATACCGCTCCAAAGTTGACTGAAAGTCTGCCTACAATATTTTTGCCAATCTAACTTTCCAAATTCAAATCTTATTTCCTTTCGTACGTTCTTAACTTGTTCTCTTGAATTTACGGGGTGTAAAATTCTCCCCCCCCCCTTAGAAACATTCGTCCCCGAATGTTCTTTTGGAGTCAATTTAATACTCCTCGGTACATCCTCGTACCTTACACTTAATGGAACCTTACTATGCCACCTATGGTCCTAAGATATCTCACACGCATATCCATCCATCACTGTCAAACAAGGAAACAGATCCCAAGGGTGCAGCAACGTTATTTACTCCCATTCAAGGCCTAAAAGGATTCTCTTATCATACTTCCAACCTACTTCTAGCACTACATATATAACCTTAATATTATCCGTTCAGGACATTCCATCATACCCCTATCTTATCCATGCATACAAGTATTTAAAGGGTCATAGATGTACCTGAAATCACCCAGGCGGGTCAAAGGACCGCTAAGCGGGAACCTCGCATGACCTCTGTCGCGACTGCGGTGCATGAACATCCTGCCTAGCTATCGGCCAGAAGAACATGGCCCGATCGATGGTGTGCTATCCCACGGTGCCACCTGCAGTGGACGATCTCGCCAAATGTCCCTGCCGGCCGCAAGCATAACAAGCTGTCGACGTAGTATGACACTCCCCGAAATGGGCTCTACCACAGTAACCACACCGAGGAAAATGTGACCTCCCCTGGCTACTATCCTCGGACACCTGTGAACACTGCGGCACTGGAGCCACGACTGCTCGAATATCCCCGGCGGTCAAACCACGCCGGAAAGGCGGGAAGGGCACTCTGCGTCGGTGAGACCCGGCCTGCTTGGTAGGCATCCACCCGAAAGCTATCACGAAACCTGCCGTCCACGGCCTCTTGGCTGGATTGGACTGGCCGCCCTCTCTGTCATCCTCAATCCCATGCATAAGCTGCATCACGGCAATATCCATACACGGATGAAGGGCCACTCCCGCACATCTGATAACCGTATAACGGTCTAGCCCATCACGTAGCGGTGAACTCATCGCCCGTGTCCGCCAATAGTGGCGCGTACGGCGATGAGTTAAACTCGGGTTGTACTCACGATGGTCCTCCCATTCTGTCTCAATGCTGGAACCTATCCAGCGGGCTCTCTCGTCTCGGGGCAAAAAGTGACCAGGAAGGCTTAGTGAACTTATCCCAAAGCAGTGGAGGAGCACCCACACCTCTAGACAACTCGCGACTCACTCGAGGAGTTAGAGGAGTTTCTCTCACTAAGAAAGCGCTCTCAACGTTTTGCCTTGGTTGCTCCTTTCGGTTTCGGTTCATACCTCTCTTCCTAAACTCACACTCACAATTGATTCTTCAATAATCTAAGTTTAGAGTTCATGACATGAGAAAGACAAAGCGTTTTACACGCTCTAGCAATGATTCCGGTGGTTTGGGAGGCTCTTCGAAATCTAGAACCAAGAAAAAGAAAAAGAATGGTGGAAGTCCATCCATAGTCATAGAAAACTTAGTTCCGGCCATCTCAGACCCCACGGTGTTAGTTCATGTCTCTCCTGATATGCGTTTGCCACTAGGACATGTAGTGGACGATATCACGCTTCAAAAGATTCATGATTGGGGAAAAAGTATAGAAATTAATAGCCCGGACAGAAACATGATTGTAGGTGAAGAAAGTACGAAGGAAACTCCTAACACTGTTCACAAGCCCAATGAAAATACTCCCTCCAATGCTTCCGACATCACTCTAGAAGTTCGGTCAACTATGGACACTCCATCCTCCCCTAGGAATGGCAATATAAACGCGGGTCAATTGGTTAACTCCGGGACTACAACGGAAGATTATGGCAATCACGGGAGCACTACTATCCCATCACTAAGAGGTAAATTGCCCAGACTGGCCGGAAAAGTTAGAAGTTCTGGGTCTAGAATTGCTATCGGCAAAACAGTGCATGAAGGCATCCTTGGAGCTAAACCGGGTCAGGCGGCGGGTCAAATGGATAAGACGGGTCAGGAGGGTATCCATGGGTCTGAGATTACTACTGGTGCTCGGGGTCCTATGCAAGTTGAGGATACCGAAGGGTCATCTAATCCCAAGGAGCCTTGTAACTCTCCTATCTTAATTAGCACGGGCGGGTCAAATCCGGGTCAGGAGGCGGGTCATATGGACAAGGCGGGTCAGGAGGGTATTCATGGGTCTATGATTACTACTGATGCTCGTGGAACAATGCAAGTTGTGGATACCAAAGAGTCACCTAATCCCAATGAGCCTTGTAACTCTCCTACCTTAATTAGTGCGGGAGCCGAAGAGTCTATTGCCTTTAATGAACATCTTTCATCCGCGGGAACCTATAAGGAACTTCATCCTAATAGTCAACATTCCTTTATTTCATCTAGAATCTCTAATCACTCATTCCCCACCCTAATCAGCATTCTAAACGGACTTCCACAAAAGAATCCCAATATCTCATTTTCATTTACTTTTTCCTTACACATTGGAAATGCCAAGAACTTTCCACCTCTCTCCTACTCCACTTCTTCATCACTTCCCAGAATTCATAAAAACACACCCCCACCACCTTCCAAACTTCCGCTCTGTTATACCCCGTATTTCCAGAGTATGTACGTGGGGGACGTACGTAGAAATTTTCGAACTTCTTTAGGCTTGGCGAATATTTTTGTGCACAACACGGTTAGAGTCGTTTTTCGATGAAAGCGTTTTCTGACTTTCGTAGGGAATTTCCGGCTATGTCATTTATAATTTTTGCGGATTTTTCAGAGGCGAAACATTTTGGACCAACGGGAGGGTGGCATGTGTCACCCTCATTGGAAGGCTTGGGCGGCAACCATGGCTTGTCTTGGGCGATTTGGACCACTTTAGTTGGTAGGATATTTTGTGCAAGTTGTGTGGTAGATGGATAAGGTCCACATGGTTGAAATCTAGCCCTACACTTGCCTTACACTTGGTTGAATCTTGGCCATTGGTTGGCCATTTCTTGACCTATAAATACCCACCTTTGGAAGACTTCTTCATCCAAAAATCTTCCTAAGTCTTGAAGTTCTCTTCCTCCTCCCTTGTGTAGTTCGTCCACCACCCCTCTTCCCTTGTGAGGCCTTGTGGTAGAAACCCTACCACTTTGTGAGTACTAGCCGAGAGCACCACCCCCTCCCTAGTGGTGCTAGTGGTAGGGTACCACTAGCTAGTTGTCTCGTATAAATACCCCTTGTTGTGGTATAGAAATACTCTCTAGTATGGTTATAATGCCCAAATACCTTGGCCCAAATACCTTGTAGTATTCCCAAGGTTACACGTATACAAAAGCCCAGAAAATACGATTATACTTCCTTTAGCCACAAAAACGAAACCCGAAGGGAATCTTCACCGTTGTTGAAGTTGTAAGTAGAAGTTAGTTAGAACTTCTAAGGGTTGTTTGGGCGCTCGGAGTAGGAGCTAAGCGTTGCTCAGGATCGACTTTATACTTGGATAATTTTGGGCTTATCGAGGTAAACACTACTGTCCTTCTATTGTAAATGGAAATTACATGTTAGAATATATATAGTTGAAGTATACTATATATAGAACTGAACTTAGTATTGTGGCAATGTCTTTTGACTTAAGCCTGAAGAATAAAGCCCAGGCGAGCTGTAATTACATAGGGTGTATTGCGATGAGACTTGTGTAGTATTATTGAGTAGAATAGTAACCGTCCGGTTAGTTGTATAACCCCACGGTTGGCTTGGTAGCGGCCTCGATAGAGGAGGAGATTTCTGTTGTGTCGGGAAAATCTTCTTAGAATTTTCTGTAGAAAGATTGGAACTTGTGTTTAAGATTTAATAGACGTTTGTGGCCTTTATAGGTGAAAGTACTAAGAGTAGCGTATTCTACTCGAGGAGTGGAAAGGGCTAGCAAGGTTGTAGTACTTGGAGCTTTTTGCTTATTGTCGATAATCGTCGCGAGGTATGTGAACCTCTTCCTATCTCTTCTAGCATGATATGTGTGAACTATGTAGTGCGGTGAGCGTACGTGTGTTAGCGTGTTTGATTGTTTTAAAACATAAAGTGTTATAACGGCTTTATGGGAAGTTGGTTATATGACTTTATGTAGGTAAGAAAATACTTTGTGGTTTTAAAGGTAATCGATGTGAATTATAAGCGGCTTGTTATAATAAAGAACTTCTTTGTATTTCAAAGATTTATAAATCGTTTTGAAGGAGAGTAACACTTGGTTTTAAAGGTTTTAAAAAGCGTTATACTAGCTTTATGGGGAGTTAGGTATAATGTCTTAAGAGAGTAAAGAAAATGGTTTCTTGATGTTAGAAGTTAAGAGACTTGATCTTATAAGATAAGAGACTTAACTTATTTGTTTTAATGTGAATGTTTGTGTGAAACCTCATTCGTGAGTAATGAGTACTTGGTTTTTAAAGGGATAATGTTTCTTGATTTGGAAATCGGAATGTGTATCGACAGGACCCTGCGGCGTTAATAAAGGAAAATGTCTTGACTAATGAATTGTATTATTAAAACGGTAGAAACCTCCATCTGCATAGAAACTAAGATAAGACAAAATGATATTACATTTTCTAGATCATGGTCATTGTAATAAGAATGTTGTAAACAAGAATAACCTACTCTCACGTGAGACATATATTACTCAATTGTTCTAAAAAGGAATCAAGTGATTAAGTTTGGGAACTATGAAACCATTTGAAAATGAGAAGCTTGAGTAATTGAAACTAGGCAAGCTGGAACTTAGGAAAGAATGTTGTTACTTGATTTTGAAAAGGAATGTGGGTTGGTCATTCTAATACTACGGTATCGGGTGACTTTTATAAAAGTAATGGATCTCTTTTAAAAGAACTTAACGTATGTAGTACTTTGGGGTTAAAACCGGACTTTGGCATAAAATGAAAGTACTTTGAGTTGTGTGAAACTTGCCTATGCTTGTTGTTGTGAAACTTGCCTATGCTTGTTGTTGTGAAACTTGCCTATGCTTGTTGTTGTGAAACTTGCCTATGCTTGTTGTTGTGAAACTTGCCTATCTTGTGATGATAGCCTTTGTTGTGCAAGTGTGGTATTTACGTATTCTGGCGTCTCGATAGAGGCGGTTGACTTGTTGAGAACTTACTTGGACATCTTTGGCGGTGATGGAGAATTCCACGGGTATGTTTCCATTTTGATTCTTGTCTTGTTGTTGATGTCACATGGGCGTGTCTGCCGTCACGATATTAGGGGCATGCGGCCGTGCGGCCGGGTTGATTACGATATATGGTTATTCTTGCAACATGGGCGTGTCTACCGTCTGATTCCCGGGCATGTGGCCATGCGGCAGGGTTGACCACCCTGTATATTGTTCTTGAGGTTACATGGGCATGTCTACCGTCACGATGTCCGGGGCGTGTGGCCGTGCGGCCTTGTTGTGTGTTGCATCATGGACATGTCTGCCGTCTGATGTTAGGGGCATGCGGCCATGATCACGATGCGAACATGATGGATGTTGTGGGCGTGAGACCCATATTTATATTTGAGTGGTGACTTTGAGGGCGTGAGTCCCTGACTTGACTACTTTTATGTTGCGTACTGTATTTTGGTTATCATACATGTCTCCTGTTTTTTTTTAAGCTATTATGATTTCATTTCTGATGTTGTGATTTCACATACTTGGTACTGTTGTCTTGACCTCGCCCGAGGCTGCGTTAAATCTGCGGTAGAGTACATCGGTCGTGGATCCGCTCTTAGGATCTCATTTGGCGTGTTGGAAAGCTCAGTTCCTTGAGGCTTATCTTTGGTATGTTTCCACTGAGTTGTAGGTTCTTGTACATTCGGGGTATGGCGGGAACCTGTCCGTCATAGTTGTTGTAAATCTTAAGTGCATGCTTTGTTGTGGCGGGGTTTGTAAAAGGATAAGCTGTTCGGGTTTTTATGTATATCTTGAAGGCAAGCTGTTTTGGTTGGCCTATTTATTTATTATATCTCTTGTATCATGACTCGTGTTTTATTTTCATTGGTTTTCTCGATGTTGTATCACTAGGGTGCCGGTAAGGCACGATGGGCAGGTTCGGGCGTTACAAAGTGGTATCGAGCGATTAGTCCTCGGAAAGTGTCTACGAGCCGTGTCTAGTAGAGTCTTGATTATCGGTGTGTTGTGCACCACATCTATAATCGTGAGGCTATAGGACATGTAGGATTGGTTTCTATTCTTCTCATTACGAGATCGTGCCTTAGAGTGAGTTGTAAGTTGGACCCTACGATGTGTTTCATTTTACGATTATGCCTCGCGCAGCGCGACCGGTGCCAGAAGGGCAAAGCGGCGAGAGGCTGCTAGTGGGATCTGAGAGAATGCGAGCGCGAGCGGTCGATGCACGAGCAGTGCTTACGGCGAGTTTCGCGACGCCCGGCACCAGCGAGTTTAGAAGCGCGGCCGTGGGCGATGAGACTCTGATACGAGCCTCGGTTCCGATGCAAGCGGTGGAGATGGGTCACGAGAGATGGCGATTATTGGCGAGGTTGTGGCGAATATGAGGCAGTGGATCGCGGCGATTCGGTTCAGCGGCGCTGTGGTGCACCGGAGCGAATAGTTTGAGGTGCGGGACTTTACGAGTTGTAGCCGCGAGTTTTATGGGTGAGGCACGAGGATGATCTGCAGGAGTTCATCCGTCGATTCTGAAGGATCATGCGGGTGATCAAGGCTTGAGACCAGTCTGTGACGCCGGTTCGCGTCGGCTGCGTGATACGCGATCGATTGGTTTGATTCGTGAGCTTTCGGGAGAGCATGCACCTCCAGCGGTATGGGATGAGTTTTGGGGCTTTTCTCACGCACTTCTTGCCTCCGCGGATGAGAGGCCGCAGTAAACAAATTTTTGTTCTTGAGACAGAGAGGCGCCTGTCGGGAGTACAATGTCGAGTTCGATTCTTTGGCTCGATATGTCCACTGCGCTAGTTGCGAATATGGAGGATAGGGTGCATCGCTACGTCACGGGCTAGATGATTATATGGCCGAGTCTTGTGCGGGTGTTTCTCTTGGCCGGGCATGGACATTGCCGCGTCGAGCTCATGCACTTGGAGTGCGAGGCGCGGTCGGCAGGTGGACGGCTTTGTGAGAAGAAGGCCAGGCGGATATTTTGGCGACTTTGGCGGACGCCTGCCAGCGACCGATTATGTACCTCCGCCATTGCAGTGGTCCTCCGCGGCCGCCGGGACCGCAGGATATTCGGGAAGCGGTCGGGGCTCCCGAGATTGAATGTTCGGGAGTAGGGTGTTGGCGGATCTGATCACCTACCTCGGTGTGGTCGATGTGGTAGACCGCATTTCGGGAGTGTCGTAGTACGAGGAGCTTGTTATTCTTGCGGCCAGCGAGGCCATATGGCGAGAGAGGCGAAGTGTAGCGGTAGGATAGCACTGAACTAGAAGCGATTGCGGGCCACGGTAGAGGTCGCGGTGGAAGTTCGATTTTAGCGGTCCTTGAACCGCCTAGTTTCAGGTATATCCTTAACCCTGTAGATACTTGTATGTATTGATGTTAATGATGTGTTAAGTGTTATGTTCGGATAGCTTTGTGCTATAGTGTGATTTAAAAACCTGGTTAGTGAAAAGGGTAAGTCCCTGGGTAGCGTGAAATGGAAGTGGTAGCTTTCGCGACTGTAGAGGTAAGATTGTTCGGATCAAGAAACTAGAGAGTTGGCGTGACGGAGGGTCGGGTTGAGGGCGTGTTGCGTGTCAACCCGTAGCCCGGATTGAGGTGGGGTCAGCTCTGGGTGGTCCCGCCAGGAGGTAGGGTCACCAGGGTGTTAGGCCCAAGTTTTGATGACCATCGTATGAGTTCATAGATAGGTTCGACCAGAATCAGTTCGTGAAGGCCGAGAATGGCCTTAGAGGATATCGAGGGTAGTAAGATGACCAAGTTTGGAGGTAGTAACTCCAAGGGTTAGAAACAGAAACGTTGACGGAAGTGTGGTACGGATACTAGAAAGAGCTCGAGTGTTCGAGGAGGGTACGACGAGATATGGGAGAAGTGAACGTGTGTGATCGTTTCTTTTGTAAAATGTAGGTGCGAAGGGAGTATATTTTAGACCTTGGTGGGGACTTTTGTGCTAACTGAGGTGGTTCCTCGTTGGCGTGGATTTAGGTTTTGCGCGCATGTTATTTTGTGGCCAGGTGTGGCATGTTTGATTCTCGTAAGTATAGTAGTGAAGACTATCTTGGCCGCGTTGTTTGAGACTTAGAAGGAACATTCGGGACGAATGTTTCTAAGGAGGAGAATGTTATACCGTATTTCCAGTATGCGTGGGGGCGTGCGTAGAAATTTTCGAACTTCTTTAGGCTTGGCGAATTCTTTTTGTGCACAACACGGTTAGAGTCGTTTTTCGGCGAAAGCGTTTTCCACGGCTTTCGTAGGGAATTTCCGGCTATGTCATTTATAATTTTTGCGGATTTTTAGAGGCGAAACATTTTGGACCAACGAGGGTGACATGTGTCACCCTCACATTGGAAGGCTTGGACGGCAACCATGGCTTGTCTTGGACGATTTGGACCACTTTAGTTGGTAGGATATTTTGTGCAAGTTGTGTGGTAGATGGATAAGGTCCACATGGTTGAAATCTAGCCACACTTGCCTTACACTTGGTTGAATCTTGGCCATTGGTTGACCATTTCTTGACCTATAAATACCCACTTTGGAAGACTTCTTCATCAAAAATCTTCCTAAGTCTTGAAGTTCTCTTCCTCCTCCTTGTGTAGTTCTTCCACCACCCCCTCTTCCCCTCTTGTGAGGCCTTGTGGCGAGAAACCCTACCACTTTGTGAGTACTAGCAGAGCACCACCCCTCCCTAGTGGTGCTAGTGGGTACCCCATGCCTAGTTGTCTCGTATAAATACCCCTTGTTGTGGTATAGAAATACTCTCCTAGTATGGTTATAATGCCCAAATACCTTGGCCCAAATACCTTGTAGTATTCCCAAGGTTACACGTATACAAAAGCCCAGAAAATACGATTATACTTCATTTAGCCACAAGCGAAACCACAAGGAATCTTCACGTTGTTGAAGTTGTAAGTAGAAGTTGGTTAGAACTTCTAAGGGTTGTTTGGGCGCTCGGAGTAGGAGCTAAGCGTTGCTCAGGATCGACTTTATACTTGGATAATTTTGGGCTTATCGAGGTAAACACTACTGTCCTTCTATTGTAAATGGAAATTACATGTTAGAATATATATATAGTTGAAGTATACTATATATAGAACTGAACTTAGTATTGTGGCAATGTCTTTTGACTTAAGCCTGAAGAATAAAGCCCAATCTGTAATTACATAGGGTGTATTGCGATGAACTTGTGTAGTATTCTTGAGTAGAATTGTACACGTCAGGTTAGATGTATAAACACCCCCCCCCCTGGTTGGCTTGGTAGCCGGCCTCGATAGAGAGGAGATTTCTGTTGTGGCGGGAGGAGAGTCTTCAATTTTCTGTAGAAAGATGGGAACTTGTGTTTAAGATTTAATAGACGTTTGTGGCCTTTATAGGTGAAAGTACTAAGAGTAGCGTATTCTACCCGAGTGGAAAGGGCTAGCAAGGTTGTAGTACTTGGAGCTTTGCTTATTGTCGATAATCGTCGCGAGGTATGTGAACCTCTTCCTATCTCTTCTAGCATGATATGTGTGAACTATGTAGTACGGTGACGCGTACATGTGTTAAGCGTGTTTGATTGTTTTAAAACATAAAGTGTTATAACGGCTTTATGGGAAGTTGGTTATAACGACTTTATGTAGGTAAGAAAATACTTTGTGGTTTTAAAAGGTAAGCGATGTGAATTATAAGCGGCTTGTTATAATAAAGAACTTCTTTGTATTTCAAAAGATTTATAAATCGTTTTGAAGGGAGAGTAACACTTGGTTTTAAAGGTTTTAAAAAGCGTTATACTAGCTTTATGGGAGTTAGGTATAATGTCTTAAGAGGTAAAGAAAATGGTTTCTTGATGTTAGAAGTTAAGAGACTTGATCTTATAAGATAAGAGACTTAACTTATTTGTTTTAATGTGAATGTTTGTGTGAAACCTCATTCGTGAGTAATGAGTACTTGGTTTTTAAAGGGATAATGTTTCTTGATTTGGAAATCGGAATGTGTATCGACAGGACCAACTGCGGCGTTAATAAAGGAAAATGTCTTGACTAATGAATTGTATTATTAAAACCGGTAGAAACCTCCATCTGCATAGAAACTAAGATAAGACAAAATGATATTACATTTTCTAGATCATGTCTTTGTAATAAGAATGTTGTAAACAAGAATAACCTACTCTCGTGAGACATATATTACTCAATTGTTCTAAAAGGAATCAAGTGATTAAGTTTGGGAACTATGAAACCATTTGAAAATGAGAAGCTTGAGTAATTGAAACTAGGCAAGCGGAACTTAGGAAAAGAATGTTGTTACTTGATTTTGAAAAGGAATGTGGGTTGGTCATTCTAATACTACGGGTATCGGGTGACTTTGATAAAGGTAATGGATCTCTTTTAAAGAATTTGACGTACGTAGTACTTTAGGGTTAAAACCCGGACTTTGGCATAAAATGAAAGTACTTTGAGTTGTGTGAAACTTGCCTATGCTTGTTGTTGTGAAACTTGCCTATGCTTGTTGTTGTGAAACTTGCCTATGCTTGTTGTTGTGAAACTTGCCTATGCTTGTTGTTGTGAAACTTGCCTATGCTTGTGATGATAGCCTTTGTTGTGCAAGTGTGGTATTTACGTATTCTGCGTCTCTCGATAGAGGCGGTTGACTTGTTGAGAACTTACTTGGGCGTCGGTGATGGAGAATTCCGGGTATGTTTCCATTTTGATTCTTGTCTTGTTGTTGATGTCACATGGACGTATCTCTGCCGTCTGATATTCGGGCATCGACCGTGCGGCGGGTTGATTACCGATATATGGTTATTCGCAACATGGGCGTGTCTGCCGTCACGATTCGGGGCATGTGGCCGTGCGGCGGGGTTGACCACCCCGTATATTTTTATTGAGGTTACATGGGCATGTCTACCGTCACGATTCCGGGGCATATGGCCGTGCGGCCTTATTGTGTGTTGCATCATGGACATGTCTGCCGTCACGATATTAGGGGCATGCGGCCATGATGCGAACATAATGGATGTTGTGGGCGTGAGACCCATAGTTATATTTGAGTGGTGACTTTGAGGGCGTGAGTCCCTGACTTGACTGCTTTTATGTTGCGTACTGTATTTTGGTTATCATACATGTCTCCTGCTTTTTTTAGGCTATTATGATTTCATTTACAGTATTTGACAGTTTCACATACTTGGTACTTGCAGATCGACCTCCTTCGGGATGCGTTCATGCCGCGGTAGAGGTACATCGATCGTGGATCCCGCTCTTAGGATCTCATTTCAGCGTGTTGAAAGCTCCGTTCCTTGAGGCTTATCTTTGGTATGTTTCCACTGAGTTGTAGGTTCTTGTACATTCGAGGTATGGCGGCCCTGTCCGTCATAGTTGTTGTAAATCTTAGAGTGCATGTAACCTTTTGTGGCGGGGTTTGTAAAAGGATAAGCTGTCGGTTTTTATGTATATACTGAAGGCAACTGTTTTGGTTGGCCTGTTTATTTATTATATCTCTTGTATCATGACTCGTGTTTTATTTTCCGCTGGTTTTCTCTGATGTTGTATCACTAGGGTGCCCGGGGTAAGGCACCAGTAACGGGCCCGGGTTCGGGGCGTTACACGCTCCCACCCGAAATACCCAATACTTTCCCTACCCTTCCAAATGGCACACGCATACTATCTCCAGATATGGGCCCAAGATTTACCCCTTCTAACCATACCCCTCAGTCTACATTACCAAGAATGACAGTAGGCAACTTGCCCACTAACAGTTCTAGAGTTCATCATGCGCATCCATCCGGTGAAGCATCAAAGGGAGAAGTACCCCCCCCCCCCCCCTCAACGCAATGGTCCCAATCCACAAAAGAAAACATACGCGGGAGTCTTTGCGGGGTCCAGACTTGAAGCAAAAGGAATGAAACTTCATTTCATTGATCAACAAAGAGAGAATGTAGAACTAGAAGCTACGGATGAAGTCCCCTTCATTGAAACCTGGGGATATTGTCTCATAGGCTGCTTCACGGGTCCTTTCCCGGGAAGAGAGGCGCTGAATTCTATTGTTAAGGGGTGGGGAGTGAAGTGTCGTATCATTCCATACGGCAAAGGATGGACAATATTCAAATTCATGACAGAGGAGAAACACACGAATGTGCTCCACGGAGGCCCTTATATAGTCTTTGGCAAGACTATGATGTTAAAACCAATTGACAAAGAAGTATTACTAACGGATGACTTATTCATGGATATCCCGATATGGGTCACCTTCCATGACATCCCACTTTCGGTTTGGAGTGCATCAGGCCTTAGTAAGATTGCATCGCGTGTGGGGAAACCTCTATACACGGACTAATTTACCAAAGAAAGGTCTAGGATGAACTATGCAAGAGTCTTGGTGGAAGTGGATGTTATTAAAGAGCCGGTCACAGAATTTGGTGTTAAACTGCCCGACAATCGAAGATACATCCAAAAAGTGAAATATGAGAACTACCCTGATTATTGTTATCATTGCGCCTCTTTTGGTCACAACCATTTGAAGTGTAAGAGTCTGATGCAAGAAAACCTCACTCATGAAACCCGGAATTCCGTCAACCCTTTAGTACCGCCTAGCAATGGAGGTGTCTCTTCTAGCTCTGGTCATACTATGGTTGCGGGCCACAATGGTCCTTCTACCACTGATCCACCTCTCCCTCAACATCCCGTGGATAGTGTTAACTTGATGGAAGTTGAGAATATTCTGCAATCATTGCCGCATATCCCCGGAAGTGTTGGGGAGGCTCTGAACCTTCAAATCCCTCCGGTTGCGGATCTTCCTGGTCCTTCGTGCTTACGGGTGTCTCTCGGGGGGTCCCCTCATCATCTCCCCAATTCTGGTCTTGCACAACATGAGAGGCTGAGCAAGGACACTTTGCAAACTGAAAAGAACACATCTTCTGACCCACATGCTCCTCTAGATGCGGGTACTTGTAGGAGTTCTAAAGAAGAGCTTATCCTCGCAACACGTTGCATAAACTTTGAGCGCGGTGAGCATAGCATTATTGACACCCCTACCTTGGCTTCTAATGACAAGGATGAAGGATGGAAATAAGTTATTTCAAGGAGGAATATCAGTTTGGCAAGAAATGCGAAGCGCGGGGGTGCTACTAAACCCTCCATTGTTTCCTAATGAAAATTCTTTGTTGGAATGTCCGTGGTCTTTGCGGACAGAGGGATAGGGCAGCCACACAAACTCTTGTGTGTAGGCTTGCAAAACAGCATGATGTGGCTTTGGTCTGCCTTATAGAAACTAAATTCAACCAATTGCGGATGGACTCTTTTTCTTCTCAAAGATTCCGTGCTTGGAAATTTTTCTCCAACATTGATTTCATTGATGGCGGAAGATGCTAGTACTATGGGACCCCTCCAGAGTTAGTTGTGATGTGCTTGGTATGGACTCTCAACATATCCATGTCCAAGCACGTTGTAACATTTCTCAAGTGTCCTTTCTTGCTAGGTTTGTTTATCCGGTCTATAGCATTCCGGAACGAAGGAAACTTTGGCACCATCTCACCCACTTGGGTACGGTATTGTCATGCCTTGGATGATCATTGGAGACTTTAACACTTATTGCCACCCTCAAGACAAGGCAGGTGGTCCACCACTCACGCCTTATGCACTTAGGGATCTCGGGGAATTCAGAATTGCTCACGGACTTGATGACACTCCTTCTAAGGGGTCCTTCTATACTTGGACGAATGGCTCAATTTGGTCCAAGATTGATAGAGTGTTAATGAACCAGTATTGGAGTGACTTGAACCTTGAATGCTCAGCAAACGTTTTGCCTATGGAACCAGTCTCGGACCATTGCCCCGTGATTGTTTCGGTAATCTCATCTTGTGGTATTGGGAAATGGACTTTCAAATTTATGAACATGTGGCTCTCACACCCCGCCTTTGAGAACATCCTATCTTCATGCTGGAAGCAGCGTGTCTTTGGAACTGCCCAATTCACATTGGTCACAAAATTGAAGTCGCTAAAGAAGCCATTGCAGGATTTAAACTCTAGTGAATTCGGGAGTATTGAACAAAGAACAAATGCGGCTAACATGGAATTTAAGGAGGCTATAAATGAGCATATGGAGAATCCCTTTGATGAAGACTTAAAAGCCAAGGTCAAGTCCTTAAGAGCTAAAGCCAATCACCTCCTTGAATCCGAGAGACACTACTTAAGACAAAAGGCGAGGCAAAAACATTTGATTGGAAGTGATAGGTGCTCCAAATACTTCCATAGTTTGATCAAGAGGAGCAATGTTAAGAACTCGATTACTTATCTTGTAAAGGATAACGACAATACCACAACATCTCCCGGTGAAGTAATAGGCATGCTGGTTGAGTTCTATAAAGGACTTCTTGGCTCCTCTCAACCCGTAACAAGCATCAACCTTGCGGTACTAGATTGTGGTCCGAAACTAGAGGAGGAAGATGGTTCATTCCTTCTACAACCTGTCTCCCATAAGGAGGTTTGGGATGCTATATCCGATATTGGCAATGACAAAGCACCTGGCCCGGATGGTTTTTCAGCCGCCTTCTTCAAGAATAGATGGAAAGATGTGGGACATGATGTAGTAAGGAGTATACAAGAATTATTCTCTTCCGGTGTGCTCTTGAAGCAAGTGAACAATACTATACTCACCCTTCTACCCAAAATAGATCGGGACCCCAAGGTGAGTGACTTTAGACCTATTGGATTGACAAATGTGGTATACAAGATCATTACTAAGATTCTAGCTAACCGGATGGCAAGGTTTCTTCCGGCATTAGTTGATAAATGCCAAGGTGCTTTTGTGAAAGGAAGAAACATAGTGGAAAATGTATTCATTGCCCAAGAACTCGTGAGAGCTATAATAGAACTAGAGTTTCGCCAAGGTGTATGCTCATGGTGGATCTTCGGAAAGCTTTTGACACAGTCTCCTGGATTTTCCTTGAATCGGTGCTAAAAGGTCTCAGTTCCCGGACAGATTTATAAGGTGGATTATGGAATGTGTTAGCTCAACTTCTTTCTCACTTTCAATCAATGAAGAGTTGCATGGCTACTTTACGGGTAAACGCGGCTTGAGGCAAGGTGATCCTATATCTCCTATGGTCTTTATCCTATGCATTGAATACCTATCCAGATTGCTCAAGCTCAAAACTTCGGATAGATCCTTTTCTTTCCATCCTAAGTGCAAAAGACTAGGCGTCTCTCACCTTGCCTTTGCGGATGATCTCATGCTTTTTGCCAAAGGGGATGTGTCTTCGGTTAGTGTTCTTATGGATTGTCTTGAGGATTTGGAGGCGGTTTCTGGCCTAACACTTAACCAGTCAAAATCTTCCATCTACATTGCGGGAGTGCAAGATTCTATCCGCGACTTGATCTTGACAAGAGTTGGCTGCCCTTTAGGAGTATTTCCCGTGCGGTACTTAGGGGTCCCTTTGTCTCCAATCTCTGTCTCTGTGGATCAGTTTGCACCTTTCACTAGTGCAATCTCAGGTTACATTCAGAAATGGGGACACTACTCACTCTCATATGCGGGTAAATTGGAACTTATAAGATCGGTGGTCCAGGGGGTTGAGAGCTTTTGGTTTCGAGCTCTACCCATTTGCTCGTCTGTACTCAACAAGATTCGCTCTGCTTGTATCCAGTTCTTATGGGGTGGCAAGCCACCAAGAGTCTCTTGGGATGATATTTGTGCGCCTCAATCTGAGGGAGGTTTAGGCCTCATGGACATCAAAGTATGGAATCACGCCTTACTCTCTCGAACCATATGGCAAGCTCACACTAAGGCGGATACATTATGGGTTCAATGGATTAATAGCTACTACTTAAAGAGTCAATCCATTTGGGATTATGAGGTACGCCCTAGAGATTCACCCTTATTCAAGAAGCTTTGTAGCATCCGTGACACTTTCATAAGCATCTTTGAGAATCAAGGAAACATTATTGCCGGCTTGGAGAAGTGTTGCATCGATGGGAAATTTGATTCGGGTCTTGTGTACGACGTCTTGCGGACACCGAGAGAACATAATCCTTGGATGTATTAAATTTGGAAGGGCTACATTCCTCCTAAATTCTCATTCACGGTTTGGCTCACTTGTAGGAAGCGTCTTGCTACTAAAGATACTCTCTCATTCCTCAACATAGAAGATAAGTCTTGCGGATTCTGCAAGCGTGCCAATGAGACAAGGTCTCATCTCTTCTTTTCATGCCCCTTCACTCACAAGATTTGGAAGCACACAAAAGAATGGTTGGGAATTAGAAGAGAAATGACAACAATTGAAAGTGCACTCAAGTGGATCAAGAAAGAACACCGTGGGACTAGCATTCGATCCAAAGCCATCATACTTGCCTTTTGGATAGTGGTATATGAGATTTGTAGAACAAGGAATGAAATGTTATTTGCGGGCACTATGTCAACTGTGGATGAGGTTGCGGCAAAAGTTCAAACAACAACATATAGAGTTCTTTATGATTTAATCCCCTCTTGTAACGTCACCTCTGAGTGATCGCCCCTTCTCTCCTTCATTTCTTGCTTTTTGTTACATTGAGGATTGAGAACCCTCAATGATTGATTGTAAGTTTCCTGTTTCTTCTTAGTAATAACATTACCATTTACCCAGAAAAAAAAAAACTCCCACGACTCAAACCAGTTCAACGCAATATCGCGTAACCGGTAAGAAGCTAACACAACGGACTCCGTCTCCGAGGCCCTAAGCACCTGCATAGTCCACTGCACCTGCCGAATGAACTCCTGAGGATCCTCCTCAGACCTCGAACCATATAACTCGGGTGGATTACAACTCAGAAAGTCCCGAATCCTCAAACGGCTCTGCCAGGGTTAGCTACGGCCTCTGCCACGCCGCCACAATTCTAGTCAATAACCTGATCTACTCTCCATAATCCCTATACTCTGCCCCTGGCTGCGGAACTGGAGGCTTAGGTATCGGAATCTCTGGGGCTATGGCCGTTCTCGGCTCCTCTAATATTGTCGGTGTGGCTGAACTCGCCGATCCGCCCATAACCTCAGGCATAGTCTGGGCCCGAGTCCCGGTAACCTTTTGTGTACCCCTAGTAGCTCCTTCTGCCGCCTTGCCCTTCTGGGCCCTGGTCGCCCTCCGTGGAGGCATAACTGATACATAAGAATAGGTCAGAGAGGATTCAGACTAGTAGGACATCTCTACTGCACGATCTTTGAGAGAGAAGAATGGGAACCAATCCTAAATGTCCTGCAGCCTCCTGATTATAGATGTGGTGCACAACACACCGATAATCAAGACTCTACTAGACACGGTCTGTAGACATTTTCCGAGGACTAACTGCTCTGATACCACTTTTGTCACGACCCGACCCCGGGCCCGCGACTGGTGCCCTACCTGGGCACCCTTACAGGTATACATCAGATATAATCAGCGGAACATACATAAACTTAACAATGAAATAAATAATAGGTTAGCCGATAAGGCTACCTCCCTGGATCCATACAAATCCAAAAGCAGTTACCTCAAAAAAAAAATTAAAGGTGACCCACAAGATATGACTACAGACCTCTAAGAGTTTGAGATAATAACTGTGACGGGACAGGGCCCCGCCATACCCCTGAATGTACAAAAACCTACAACTTCAGGGAACCGTACCAAAAGACAAGGCCTCCGGAGAAATGGAGTCTTCCAAGAACTGACCAGTGATACTAAGAGTGCGGATCAGCAAGCTATATACTTCAACCTGCGGCATGAACGCAGCTGTCACGACCCGACCTCGGGCCCGTGACTGGTGTCTTATCCCGGGCACCCTAGTGATACAATCATCAGAGAAAATCAACGGAAATAAAAACCTTAAGCATGAAACAATACATAAAATAAGCAACAGGCTAACCAAAACAGTTACCTTCCTGTATATATAAATATCAACACGAACAGTTAAATCCCTTACAAACCCTGCCCACAACAGTACTACAGACCTCTAAGAATGTAACCACAACTATGACGGGACAGGGCCCCGCCAAACCCCTGAATGTACAAGTACCTACTATGACAGGGGACTATACCAAAGATAAGCCTCCGGAGAAACGGAGTGTCACGACCCGTTCCGGGGCCCGTGAGTGGTGCCTTACCCGGGCACCCAAGTAGTCATACATCAGAGTAATCAGCGGAATATAAAAACAAGACATGAAACAGTTTGTAAAATGAGACACAGGTTTATGTGAGAAAATGTCGCCTTTCGGCATATATATATAAACATAGTTTTGCAGTTACATCCCAACTGTACAATAGGACTACAGACCTCTAAGAAGATAAACAACTATGGCGGACGGGGCCCGCCATACCTGAATGTACAAAACTATATACAACAACGGGAGATCATACGAAAGTCGAGCCTCCGAGAAGATTGAGCTTACGACACCAAAGCAAAAGATCCTAAGGATGTGGATCTAGCACTGCTTCCTTACTGCGGCATGAATGCACCCAGAAGGGAGGTCGATACAACATGTACTAAGTATGCAGCGTAAAGTACTTAAATGAAATCATATCATTTTAAAACCAATTTTACAAATATGCACGAAACAACCAATGTAACCGCACATAGTGCCACATCATAAACAAGAGCAACAATAGGTAAATTGTAACATGTATTTTCTAGGCTGCGAATGATCGAAGCAGGGCCAATCTCCCATAGTATCATTATGCAAGCCTAATCCTGGACTCCCGTAGTCCGCATAGGCCACCTAGGCCCACATGAGGTATTCCTCGCATCGAGGTAGTTATACCCGTATTTCAGTATATGCGTAAGGAATACGCATAAAAAGTTGGCCTTAAAGTTAGCCTTGGACGTTTTTTTTTGTGTACAACTCACTAAAAGAATCGTTTTCCGAACAAACGTGTCCAAAAATGGTTTGAACACTCGGTTCATCAAATCCATGAATACCGCCGGAGCATTGGTCAACCCAAAAGACATGACCCTGAACTCATAATGCGTCTGGGTCACGAATGCGATCCTAGGGACATCCACCTCTCTCGACTACTTTGATGATAGCCCGATCGCGGTCAATCTGAGAAACATCTCGCACTGCAACCGGGTCGAACAAATCATCAATCCCGGAAGGGGTATTCGTTTAATGGTCACCTTGTTCACCGCTGTAATCAACACACATGCGCGGCGTCCGTCCTTCTTCTTCACGAACAATCGGCGCTCCCGGGGAGAAACACTAGCACGATGAAGCCGCTTCTCCGAAATCTCTGGCGATCCTTGACTCTCAACTCGGCGGTGCCGTTACGTATGGCGGAATGGAAATAGGCCGAGTGTGCGCAATATGTCAATACAAAACTCAATCTCCTCTCGGGAGGATGCAGGAGGTCATCTGGAAACTGCGTGGGGAACTTCGACTCTTCGGCCCAGTGAAAATCTGGTACCGCAGCCTTGAGATCAAACACCCGAGCGAGATGGTAGATATACCCTTCGCACCATCTTCCTAGCCTTGGTAGGAAATAAACCTACCCTCGGCGATACCGCGTGCTCCCACTCGACAACCGGCTCCTGAAAGCGAACCGTACTACTCTCTCTGCGGTCTACATTGGCGTAGCAGAAGCTAGCCAATCCATCCCCGTAATCACGTCGAAGTCGATCATCTCAACTCTATCAAGTCGGCTGGGTCAGACGGTGTAAATAGTCACGGGACAAGCTCTATATACCCGCCGAGCTGCCAGAATCACCCATGGCGTAGCTGCCTCGAAAGGGTCTATGGACTCGGGCTTTATCCCTATCCTACTAGCAACAAGGAGATATATGGGGCCAGTAGAACCGGATCTAACAAAGCATACACATCAAACCCGGAAGCGATAAGGTACACAGCGACGACATCGGTGAGGCCTCACGATCTGTCGGTGGACAAAGCATATATGCAGTTACGAGGACCGCTAGAAGCGACCTACGCCACGACCTGCTCGCGACGCTGATCCATGTGTACCTTGCCTCGGGGCGATAATGGCTTCGGGGATGAAGAAGCGACAGAACCATAGGTGAGCCTACCACAGCCGCCCGGTCGGACAAACTCCGCAGTGACCTGCTGGCCACAAGTATAGCAAGCTCGGTCTGGCTCGAATGGTATACGCCACAACGGGCACCGAGCGGACCTCGAGCGGTTAGCACCGCTGCAAATCCGAAGTCACGGGCCCGACACGCCCGACCGCTCTGGCTTTGAAAATGAGGTAGAGCGCTCTGCGGGTGTGGTGCAAATCTGGACTTGGCGATCACGCCACCCCGAGGACCACCAAAAGAACCGCCGTCTTGGCCTTCTTCTGCTGATATCGCTCTACTCGGCGGTCTCTACGCCTCACAACCCAGGTCATGAGCTGCATACTGTTATGTCCATGCACTGAAGGACACACCGCACAAGACTCGGCCATGTAATCATCTAGCCCGGTGACATAGCGATGCACCACTGTCTCCATCTACGCTACCGGTCACGGGGACATGCTCGAGCCAAAGAATCAAACTTGACATTGTACTCCTCAGCGTCGTCCTCCCGCCTCGACAAGAATCTATCGGCTCGTGCCCTCCTCATGCGGAGGCAAGAAGTGTGTGAGAAAAGCCTCAAAACTCATCCCATCTGCTGGAGTGCATGCTCTCCCGAAAGCTCATGAATCAAACCAATCGTGCGGTATCACGCGCGATGCAACCGAATGTCACGACCTCGATCTGAAGCCACGATCACGCGCATAATCCTCTGCGGTGACGGATGAACTCTTGCGGATCATCCTCCGACCTCGACCAGTAAAACTCGGCGGGCTACAACTCGAAATCTCGTAGCCTCAAACTATACGCCTCGGGTGCACTACGGTGCGGCCGAGCTGAGGCTGAAGGCCTTCGCGTCCAGCCTCTCCTCGATCGGGCCACAACTTTGCCAATAGTGGGCCATCTCCTTGCCTAACTCCTCCGCGGTGTGGGACAGAGGTGGTGCTGTGGTCTCTTTGGGGCGGGCGTCATAGAACTCGCTGCCTCTGCGGTATAGGCGGGCACGAGCCTGCGTAACTATGGGTGTCACGCTAGCGGCTCCTGTTGCCTTGCCATACGGGCGGGTTGCCTTACGTGGAGGCATAAGCATACGGAAGGAATACGTTAGAGGTCAACCTATAACACGACTCTAAAGCACGATCTCGTAATGAGAAGAATGAAACCAATCTAAATATCCTATAGCCTCGCGATTATTGGTGTGGTGCACAACACCGATAATCGAACTTACTGAATGCGGTCTGTGACACTTTGAGGATTTCTTGCTCGATACCACTTTTGTCACGACCCGTTCGGGGCGTGGTAGTGCCTCAAGGGCACCCAAGTAGTCATACATCAGAGTAACCAGCGGAATATAAAACAGGACAGGAAACAGTTTATAAAATAAGACACAGTTTATCTGATGAAAAGCTTGCCTTTCGGCATAATATACATAACTCAAGTTTTGCAGTTACATCCCAACTGTACAATAGTACTACAGACCTCTAAGGAAGTAAACAACTATGGCGGGACAGGGCCCCGCCATACCACGATCTGAAACTATCTACAATACGAGATCATACCCAAAAGTAGAGCCTCGGAGAAGATGGAGCTCGATACCAACGCAAAGATCCTAAGGATGTGGATCTAGCACCTTGCCCTTACCTGCGGCATGAGCGGCCCCGGAGGTCGAGGTGACGGTACCAAGTATGTGAAACTATAAAGTACTTAAAATGAAATCAAAGTATTTAAAACCTTTTCACAAATACAATCAGTTCAATTGCACATAGTGCCACATCACAAACAACAACAGTAATAGGAAAAGCTTAAGCGAGTCTATTCTAGGCGCGAATGATCGCAAGGCCAATCGCCCGTAGTATCGTGCGTGCCTAGTCACGGACTTCCGCGCCGCGTAGGTCGCGCGGCCGCGTGAGATATTTCTCGCGTCGGGGCAGCCAACCCGCGTCCGCCTAGGCTCCATGGCCGCATAGCCTCAAAAAGACGCATAGTCTCGGCGAGACCGCGTAGGAGTCCCCGTCGAGCTAAACGCCGGAATGATCAATCCGGAGCATACTGCTGCTCGCGTAGTCTCGCGGACCGCATGGCGTAGACCGCGTCGGCAAGCCCTTGTATAACGATCGGGGTAGGTGATACAATAACGATGCAATGGACTTACCGTTAGCGTAAGCGCGAATGACCCCCTTACACAGTTACAAGAACTAACACGGTAGCATCATAACATGTCTACTTATCAAACAATCTTACTACATAACGAAATCAATACAAGGCTTTTATAAACAAAACAAGTAAAGTTCCTTTTATCTTCTTAAGTTGTTAGACCTAACTTCCCATAAAGCAGATAACTCTTACGCTTTTGTTTTAAAACCAAATATTTATCTTCATTAAAAATGATTCGATATTCTTTTGAAATGTTTTGATTCTTTGTTATTGAAGCTTAAGTGAGGCATTCGTAAGTATTATTCGGGCTTAAGCGTGAGGCATTACCATAAGTATTATTCAGCTTAAGTCAAAGACATTGCGTAGTTATTATTCGATTAACACGTATGCGTCTACCGCACTATATATTGTAAAATATCATGCTTTAGGAAGAATCACATACCTTCTCGAAAACCACACCAAGTTGAATATGTCGCGCTTGAGAGTCGACCTATAATAGTCACGAATATCTATCGAAGACTACTGCGAGGGTTATTCTAAGCAGGGGTTCATAATTCTCTGGAAAGTCGGACAGACAACCCTACCGGTGAGCTATGTAAGTCTCTTGTGAACAGTCCTATGTAGTCTGATTCAATTATTCTTCTTTTAAACCTCTTCATGTGATAATTCAATTCTATACGTGATATTAACTTCTAAGTATCTAATACTTATTCTAATACTACAACATGAAGTATTCTCTAATTCAAAAGAGGTTAGGATTAGTTACCTCGGTAAGCCCAATAATATCCTAGATAAAGTCGCTGAGCAGGTTTAGCTCTAAGTTGTGCGCTCAGGTAGCTCGAAACCTTAGAAGTTCTTACAACTTCTACTAAGGACTAAGGGATTTGGGCTAGGGTATTTTGGGCATTATAACGATACTAGAAGACAACTTTTCTACCAAGGGAGGGAGTAGATTTCGGCTAGGCTGGGGGTAGGCTCTCGCCACACTACACAAGGGAGGAAGAGGTGTTGGACGAAAAGCAAGGGAGAGGAGAGGATTTTTAGACTTGGAAGATAACTTTGTGGATGAATAACTCTTCGTCTCTAAGGGGGTATTTATAGCTCAAGCCTTGGCCACCCGATGGCCAAGATGAAGACAAGTGCAAGGCAAGTGTAGGGTGAGGATTAACTAAACACAAATATCCTACCCGACCTGGCTTGTGCACAAGGCACAAAAACGTGCGCCAGCTCTCAATTTCGTCCATGGGCGTTCAAGTCCACCAATGGAGGGTGCGAGTGTTGCCCTCCGTTGGTCCAAAATGTTTCGTCTCTCGGAAAAATCCATAAAAATTAGTAATGGCATGGCGGAATTTTTCCTACGAAGGTGTGAAGCGTTTAGTCGGGAAAGCGATTCTTTAAGCGAGTTGTGTACAAAAACGTCCCAAGGCTA